>JAZKLR010000428.1:600000-889178 GCA_037103525.1 Ganaspis brasiliensis
AAAAAAGTTCCATCTCATTTTCCTGTAAATCACGTTCACCTGGCTGTGGTCTGACTATCTCTCTAATCCATGGTAAGAGGTCAGCAGGTGGTCCATCACGATTCACAATAACTTGACACTCAGTGTCCTGACTAATTACACTAGATTGTACCAATTTTTTATTTTCTGTATGGTTGCTACACTTATTGAGTTCAATTTCGTTCACTATTTCAACACTATCGTCATCTATAACCAACCCCTCCACATCCTCCTCACCTTCCTCATTCACCGCTTCATCAACCCTTTTTTTCTTTTCACTATTATTTGTAGTGGTTGCACTATTGTTCGTACACTTTTTACGCACAATTTCCTCCACTATAGTGACACTATTATCCTTATCAACAACCATATCCCCACTCTTCTTCTTCTTCTTCTTCTTCATATTCTTCTTCTTCTTCGTCATCAGAAAAATCTTCAGGTAGCTGAGTGTAAATACCATATTTATCTTGCAAATCAAATAAAGAAATTTTTTTTAACGACCGTATATGAGGTCTAAATATTGTTGGTAATGGCGGTGTTGGTGTTAGTGATGCTGGTGTTGGTGTTGGTGATGATGACGATGTTAATACCAGATGATCAAATCGCACTGTTGTCCACCCTCCTGTACTGGTTGCTGTAAAAAAATAATAGTAAATGTATTTAATATTTTTTTTTAAAATGTAATTTTTAAATACGTAGAAACAAAATAATACTTACAACCAATGGGTTTTTGTTGCGTGATCAAGTTTGTTGTGCCCTCTTCTCTCTCACATATTACACCTGAAAAACAAAATTTATTATTTACAGTACCGTCGGGAATTGTCAGTCCACCTATTTTTTAAGGTTTGAAAAACGTCTTTATACGTACAAAGTATAATTATTAAAATTTTTCTGTGTTTATTTCCTTAAAGTAGATAAAATTTTGAGGAAAATAAGGACTGAGTAAAGTGATTTAGTCAAGTTTTCATTGAAATATGTTAAAAAATGTGGAATTTTTAATGTTTTACAAAAATTAAAATTACTCTTGAAATAATAAAGGTTTTTTAAAGTTCCTATGCTTGTTTTAAAGGGAATTTACTGGAAAATAACATTGTTGTTTAAGCATTAATGTGCAATTTTTTTCCTAGCATATGCAAGGCTCGGAAGTTGGACCAAAAAATTTATAAAATTTTGAAAACATTATTTTGACATAAAAATAATTTTTAAAATTCCAATATATATATTATATTACTTCCTTCCGAAAGTTATTGACAATTATGACCTTGGTATATTTTATATAGCTCTATTTGATATCAAGATATAAACAATAATTTTTTTATATTTTTTGGTCCAACTTCCGAGCCTTGCATATGCTAGGAAAAAAATTGCACATTAATGCCTAGGCAATAGTCTTATACTCCAGAAAATTTCCTTTAAAACAAGCATAGAAACTTTAAAAAACTTATATTATTTCGAGAGTAATATCAATTTTTCTAAAACATTAAAAATTCCACATTTTTTAACATATTATAAAGAAAAATTGACTAAATCACTTCACTCAGGCCTCATTTTCCTCAAAATTTTATCTACTTTAAGGAAATAAACACAGAAAAGTTTTAATATTTGTACTTTGTACGTTTAAAGATGTTTTTCAAACCTTAAAAAATGGGTGGACTGACATTTTATCATTTTTATTTAATGTTTATCAAGTTTATTTTAATTTTACTTACCAGGAATACTTTTACGCTTCCCGTATTTCTCTTCCATAGGTGTAAGCGAGGTAATCAGATGATTTATATGGTCTTTTAACCATTCATCATCTTGCATTGCAGGTTGAATGGCTTTCAATCCATCCGTTGATAACAAGTTCAATGTTTGATAAATAAGCAATTGAACTTTTTCAAGGTTAAAATCACCCACCACTAAACCTGACTCAAGAACAATCACCAGCTTACGAAATTCGCGAATAGCATCGTTCATTGCGTTTACACGTTTCGACATTTTTTCGGCCATAATGCTGAATTTAGAAAAATTACGCTGAGAAAATTTTGGCAGCAAGTTAGTTTGAAGTCACGAGAGAAACTGGTGTTTTCACGCTGCGTTTGTCAATTTTATGAATTTTCACATCTCCTACCCTAAAAATGTAGGTGGGGGTCGGCTAGAAGACTTTAAATATGATAAATATATGCATCTTCTGAAATTTCAGAAAAACATAGTGCAGGAGAGTCTGAGAGTGAGAGAGAGAGAAAGAAACTGGAGTGCGTAATGTCTTTGGAAACGAGTGCATTTTGTCTAACACAAGTTAGTACAAGTTATGAAAAACAGTCCACGATGCAAATTTCAGGAAAGAAAGAAGCAAAGTCAGACTAGATGCGTTATTGTCTAGCATAGAGGTAATTTACATAGACAGGTCCTGTGCGCGTCAGGTGAAGTGACAAACAAAAGGGATGCACTGGCCACGGTTTGACGCAAGAACAGAAATTTCTAATACTCGAATTTCTGTAAATTGTTGAATTTGGAAATTATTGATAAAAAAAAAAATAGAATTATTAAAAATGAAATATATTCTACCTCTATTTAGTTAAGATATATTTAATAATAAGTTTAAAAATAAAATCAGGTTATTCTAAATTATTTAAAATATATTATATTTTTATTCATAATTTTAAATTAAAAATTAATCAGTAAATAATTAATTAATAATATAAACTTGTAAAAATTTATTTTAAATTATATTACGTCATATATTATGTGGTATTTTTTTCCACTATTATGATAATCACATTATCTAAAATCGATTATAAGATGTACAGCAATGATCGTGTTTTTTAAGAAAAGTATAAAAGCAGACGTTGTACGATATTCTCTAGTCGTTCTGTAAAAATTGTTTCCAGTAATCATGTCAGGTGTATTGTCAAAACTCATGGCGAAAACTGTCGTTGACGCTGACAGTGAGGATACACAAGCATTTGATATGCCTGTAAACTATTCTGCAGTGCAAAACAAACGTGAATATCCTGAAGAAATGTTACCTTCAATGTACGTTCAAAGTGAGAAACCAGTAAAAAAGTTTAAATCTCTACCACATGATCCGATGGTTTTTACCACGAGTTATGATTTAAATAATTCGTGTTCTAATAAAGATACTATTGGCCTTGAAATTCATGAGGGTGGACATTTTGTACCTACTATACGTTTCACCGATAAGAGGTCACGAGGAATTTCGCTACATTTTGAAGAGTGGATAGAATTGCAGAAAAAATTTGATATTATTTGTGCTTACCTGGAAGGTAGAAACAATTACACATTAGACGATTGTGTTCATCGTCCAGAACCTTTAAAAATTGGTAGTTGTGTACTACTTTTCACAACATCATACAATGCAAAAGCAATTTTAATTGGGAAGAGTTTAACCAGTGATTGTGACGCAAATGTTGTGGCTGATGGTATAAACGGGAAGAAAAAATATAATTTTTCGAATAATATTGTCATGCAAGTGAACACGTTTGAAGGACTAATCAAATTAGTTGTTTGTATTGATAAACGTGTGAGACAGTTAATAAAAATTATTGACAATGTAAAATTGTGTAAGGATATTTTTGTGAGTGAATTGTGTACATATCTAGAATCACAAAATATTGTAAAACCTGTCGGTGAATTTATAGCACAATTGAGGGGCTGGATGCAATAAGGGGATACGCGCGACTTTCGTTGGCCCCACGTACAGCGAGTCTCCGGCAGAAACGGGGGACTTCGAAAGTCCTCTATATCCCTTTATTGCATCCAGACCCTCAATTGTTATCTGTGAAATTTGAATTTTTTAAAGATTTAGTTAAGGCTAGATTACCATTGGAAGAATTTGTGAATTTCTACTTTGAAATTATATTTTCTGAAATATCATGTTTACTAACTGACTTACTCTCACTAGAGGTTAAAGAAAATATTTGTCAAAAATTACGAGAAAAAAAAAGCAAAACAAAAAAGGAAACAACGAGTAACTCTTGCATGTTACTTTTCGACATTTTGTTCTGACAATGTTTTATTGTAACATTATTATTATCATTATAATCAATATCTGTATTTACGAAATTGTTATAAAAAAATGCACTAGTTTCGAATAAAACAAATTTCTTGTTCATCATATCTTGTGTGTGTGTGAGTCTGTTATTTCTTCCTATTAACCTTATTTTTATCCTATCAACTTAAGAGATATAAAAAAAAATTTACTTAAAGGGTTCTTTTTAATAATATTTTTTGTTAATTTTTTAATAAATACTGAGTAATATTTTAATATTTTTGGAGCTTTCCGACAAATTGCTTTAAAAGTATTTATTTAAACATTCGTACCAGGTTCGTACCAGGTTTAAATAAGCTTATTAAACCTGGTTCGAGTGCGGAACCAATATCAGCTTATAGGGTTCCACACAATGCGCGCGTTTATTAATAAGCTTATTAAAAATAATTTCTGAAAAAGTATAAAAAGAATAACACAATAATTTTTTTGTTAGTGTAAAAAATGGATACACGCTGGAAGCACCCGTTTACATTAATGATTTGTGGTCCTACATGCTGCGGAAAGACATTTTTTGTAAAACATTTTTTAAAATATGTTGAACATATGTGTGATACACCTTTCATGCGTGTTTTGTTTTATTACTCAGAGTGGCAATCTGCTTATTCTGAGTATGGTAAATCAATAGAATTTAAAGGACTACCGCAACCTGGTGATTACTCAAATGATAACGAATGTCCGAAACTAATTGTTATCGATGATCTTATGCGTGAATCTTCAAATAACACAATCGTATTTTTAACAAAAGAGAAAATTCACCTACAGTCTACGAATTGAAAGACTTGGACGGTGAGATTATAGATGGTCATTTTTATGTAGTAGAATTATCAGCTGTTAAGAGAGACAATCTTCTGAGAGAAACTGAATTTATTATTGAAAAAATAATTCAAAGTAAGGGTAACGGTGTAAAAAAACAATTACTTGTAAAGTGCAAGGGTTACCCTAAAAAATTTAATTCATGGATACCTGCTTCTGATTTAAAAAAAATAAATAAAAAGAATCAGAATGGAAATTGGTGAATTTTATTTAATCTTACCAAGTAACAGTAATATGAAATATTTTCCACATAATACAACAACACGCTTTACTACACAACTACCACATGAGATTCGATTAAGCGGTCGTTGGGCTGTTGCGCTTACTGAAATACAATTTCCTCGTACATTTTTACACGTAAGAGATGACAATTCCGACAAAATTGAAAATCGTATTGCTCTAATGACACTCGTGACAGATGCTAATGTGAAAGAAAATTATAATAAAAATGTGGATGAATTATTTATAGATGGAGAAAATATACTTAAAAAATATAAATTGCCCTTTCTTATGAAAAGTGAAACGGAAATGAATGAGATTGATGACAATAATATTAGAGAGAACTACAAACCTCAACATCTGCTGAGTGAAATATGGCGTCGTCCTATTGTCTCGCATTTTCGTCCAGGTGTATACAATAAAATTGAAGATGTTATTACAGCGATAAACCAGACAAATATTGGTAAAAGTCATGTAATGTTAACTTTTAACGATGATGGAAACGGATATGTTAGAGTAGAGACAATTTGTAAAAACGATTGTAAACTAGGCAGTGAACATTATCTAGTTATAAGTGAAAAGATATCTCGTATTCTTGGTTTTTCACCTAAGAAAATTTTACCCGTGAAGTCGTGTTATGCAAACCATCCTGCTAGCTTGAGAACAGGACTACCTGAAAAAATGTTTATCTACTGTGATGTGTGTGAGCCACGTATAACAGGTGATGTACAAACACCATTTTTAAGAATTATATCTGTTGGTACTCGAAACTATATTTTTGCTTCTACTCAGGTTACACAATTATCACCTCCAAATTATATTCCTCTTATCCATACGCAATTCCGTACAATAGAAGGTGATATAAGAGATCATATTGGGCTTCCTATACCATTTGAGTTAGGTACTTTGATTGTGACACTACATTTCAAAAAAATTGATTAAATAGAATGTCTCATTATATCGCCCACACAGCACCCGAACTTTCCTGAACATTCCCAACATTCAGAGAAGTTTCAAAACTTGCAGTAAGTTTGCTGGAAATTGCAGAACTTCCCTGAAGGTTGGGAATGTTCAGGGAAGTTCTGGTGCTCTGTGGGCGATTATTATACTTCGCAGGTGGGTAGAGGTGGAATATCGAAAATTTATGTTGGGTCACCATATCAGAGAGGACATGGGATTGGAAGTTTTCTTGGAGGACTTACCTGTACTGACACGGGGTGCTCGAGCTCTTGGTAGAGAAGCATTACGCACGGGTCTTCACACTTTGAACGATGTTGAGAATAACATACCGTTTAAACAAGCAATCCAAACACGATTTCAGGAGGGTCGAGATAATTTAAAAAGGAAGGCTATCGATAAAATTAAAAATCTTATGAATGGTTCTGGTTATAAAATTGATGCCAAAAATTTTAGAGCTCAGTTGAATAAAGTACTTGGAATAGCAAGTGTCAAGCGTAAAAGAGTTGTAAGGAAAAAAGGAGGTAAAAGAAAAAAAAGGAATCTCAAGAAGAGTAAAAGAAAAACAAAAAGAAAAGAGTAATTAGGAGAAAAACGAATAAAAACCTAAAAAAAAATTAAAAAACGAATAACAAGAAAAAAAGGAAAGAAACGTAAAATATCAAGAAAAAAAATTGATGATATTTTGGTACTAAATAAAACTAAAAATGTCTTTCCTACATTTTCACTCTTGCGAGTGTTTAAAAACTGAGTTAGATCTATTTTCATTACCACCTACACAAACATCTATTGAGAGTTCACAATGGGTTCATTATAAGCCTGTTTCCTCTTAATCCGATGATTCCCAATAGAATTTGTTATTCCTGGACATGGTGAAGAATACATTGATCTTGCACGCACCATGCTTAGTATTCGTGGATTTAATTAGGTGGATGTATATTTTAACCAAAAACTTGTCTCGCCAGCAAATAATGCGTATGCATATAGAGCTTATTTGAAAACTCTTCTTAATTATGGACCACAAGCAACAAACAGTCATCTTACCTCTGCGCTACGGATTACCGATACAGCCGGAAAAATGGATGATATCACTTCAGAGGACACAGGATTTTATGAACGACGAAAATATTTAATTCATGGAGATTCAATAGATTTGATTGGTCATCTACATTGCAATGTATTCAATCAAAATAAATTTCTTTTAAATGGTGTTGAAGTGAGGCTACGTTTGGTACGTACAAAAGATGTATTTGTTCTCATGGACCCAACAGGTGAATGTAGCATTCACATTGCAGAAGCTACTCTACTTGTTCGTCGTGCAAAAATAAGCCCTGGTATTTTACTTGCACATGCGAAAGCACTTTCTCAAGGTACGGCGAAATACCCAATCACACGAGTTGAGGTTAAGTCGTTTACTTTACACAGTGGAGTACATGGTGATACTCTTGACAATGTCATTCTTGGTCAACTTCCTAAAAGAATAATAATTGGGTTTGTTGATAATAAAGCCTTTAACGGTAACACTAAACTTAACCCATTTAATTTCCAAAATTATTCAATTAATTTTCTCTCACTATATGTTGATGGTATGCAAATACCATCTAAACCATTACAACCTGATTTCAGTAAAAAAGAACTCTATGTGGAGGCTTATCAAACTCTCTTTACTGGGACCGGTGTACATTTTCTCAACGACGGTAATGATATTAAGCGATTTGATTACAAGTGAAGGTTTTTGTCTTTTTGCTTTTGATCTTACACCTGATCTTTCTGCAAACTGTTATTCTCATTGGAATCTTGTAAAAAGTTGAAGTCTGAGAATTGAAGTTCACTTTGCGGTACCATTGACAAGTACAGTAAATTGTATTGTTTATGCTAAGTATGACAACGTGTTGGAAATAGATTCGTCACGACAGGTTATTTTTGATTTTGAAAGTTACACACATGTGTAATTTGAAATTTAAAATTTTCCTTTATCTATGACACATCATACAGTATTGCATCACCTTTATAATGAATATAAACCGGAAAAGACAGGTTCATTTCTACCACTTTCGTTGAACAGTAAAGACGGTAGCTGTGCGTTAGATTATCAAATTGTTGTGAAGTGATGGATTTCGTTGTCGATATCCAGGGTTTTCGTGGCATGGAAGGTGAATTTATTGAAAAAGAAGTGGCTGTGCTCGCATTACACGAAGACTTCATTGAACATTGGATTGCAGCACCACCATACCCATTTACTGAATTGAGCCAGGGTGCAAAAGAACAAAACAACTGGTTAACTTGCTCATTTCATGGAATTGAGTGGTTCGAAGGTGACGTTGCTCTTAAACATCTACATGCAAACTTGCGTACTGTGGCAAAAACAGCGGGGAAAATTTATACACGTGGCCAAGAAAAGGCTAAAATTCTTCAAAATGTGATGAGCCGTCAAATTATAAACTTGGAACTATATAATTGTCCAAGTTTTAAAAAACTTCAAGAATCCGGTGGTTTTTGTCTGCATCATGGTTTTAAGAAGGAAAGCACTTTTACATGTGCAGTAAATAATGCTTTTAAATTAAAAAAGTGGTTATTGCAACAAAAAACGGAACAAGTTTTAGTGTTACCACAAATCGGAATTGATGTGGCAGAATATGGTGGAGAAGAAACACTAAATTCAACACCAAAAACAAAAAATTGTTTACCGATGTTTCATAAAAAAATAAAAAAGGTCAGCTTTGATGAAAATATTTTAAAAGATGCTGGAATTATATCTGATGGAATAAAAAAGAAACCTTCTACTACTACTACTACTACAAATGAAATGAATAAACTACTTCAAAATTTTCCATTACTTGGTGCACCATTCTTAAAAAAAGACAATCATGAACAGTCTACAGATTCTACAACTTCTACAAGTGATTCCTCGGAGTACCACTGGGGTGTTTCCAGTGGATAGGATTCCTAACCTCTTGATAAAACCGGTGTCAATTATAATTAATACAGATGGCTATCGAAAACCGGGCACTCACTAGATCGCCATCTTTATTGATCAACATGCCAGAGGAACCTTCTTCGACAGCTACGTTCTTCCGCCTCATATTCCTGAACATGTTGATTGTCTGCGTCGAAACTGTACCTTCTACCAGTGGAACACAAAACAATTACAAAGTTTCTCTTCTGATGTATGTGGTCAGTTTTGTGTTATGTTTCTTTTTTATATGTGCAGTGGTGTCAGCTTGTGTGATTTTGTTAATCTTTTTTCTAAAGATTTTGTAAAAAATGATTTTATCGCTAATTGTTTTTATAAAAAAAATTTTGAATAAGATTAATAAAAATAAGAATAATAATATGTTTGAAAAATTTTACAGTTTTCAAGGTGGTTATTATTTTCACTCTCACTTTAATAATAATCACCTTCATTCTTGTATTCAATCATGCTCGTCTCGAAATGCTAATTAATTGTACTGTAGTTTAAATTAATGTTATTCTTGTCAATCTTCTCTTGCGGTTTGTGTAGTTTATTATAATATAATTATGCATAATATGTAATCATAATTCTCTCGTCGCTCAACCTATAACATATCTTATTATATTAATTACACTTATTTGTCTAACTAAGCTTAAGAAATGAATTATCTTTTTATTATATATCTCGATTTAATTAGATGTAATTTTTAAGAGAATAATATGAATACAGTGCCGCTCAAAAGGATTTACCCACCCTACGGCATCCAAGGGCTTTACAAAAAGTTTTGTATCTTCATTAATAATTAATTAATTGCTTAAATTAAAAAAAAAATTTTTTCACTTTTTTTAAAAAATTTCAAATTGATACAATTTTTGAAGAAATCATCACATTTTAATTCTACAAATGTCATTTGAAAGGATTTTTTGTCACCTTTAAAACGATTTTTTAGAAATTGCTCTACGATAATTTTTAAGGAAGATATGATCATTTGTTTATAAAAATAGCCTCTTTTTTCAATTGTCCGTAACTTGAGAACAACTGACTTTTGGAAAAAATTGTCAAGGAAAAAAATGTGCCTTTTTGTGCGTAGAATTAGGAAAAAAATATTTGATCATTAAAAAAAAAAAAAAAATTTATTCCATTTTTCGTACTGTATAATATATTTTTTATCCCACAGGCACAAACATGGCGCTTTTAGATGCCTGTAGGCAGGGTCTAAACGCATTCATTTGTTCGACCGGGTAAAAATGGCTTCCATTTTTTCCCTAGGGAAAAAATGAACAGCTGATCCATGCATTTTTTCCATTACAGGGCAAAAATGGCCGCCATTTTTATACGGTCAAACAAGTGAATGCGTTTAGACCCTAACCTACAAAAATTTAAAAGCACCAAGTTTGTGCCTTTGGAATAAAAAGTATCGTAAGCAACACGGGTTTAAAGTCAGTCCAATTTGTTTACAATTATGTTTGTGTCCCTACTGAAAAATCCTATATAGGATCCTACATAGGATCCTATATAGAATCCATATGGATTCCTATGAGAATCCACGTAGGATCCTATATAGGATCCTATATAGGTATTGTCCTATAGGAATCCACGTGGATTCTCATAGGAATCTATGTGGATTCCTATAGGTCGCCTATAGGACAAGTCCTATATAGGATCCTATGTGGACTCTCCTATAGGAATACATGTAGGATCTCATATAGGATCCTGCATAGGCGTCCCAAAAAATTTTTGTACACCCTCCTACATATGATCCTACGTAGGTTCCCATATAGGATCCTATATGGGAACCCATGTAAGATCCTACATGGGTATCCCCAAAAAAATTTTTTGTACCCCTTCCTCATGCGCAGTCGTCTTTTACGTATTCTACAATACTTACGCCTGCGCAGTAAATATTTTTCGTCCTTATAATGGTACTTAATGTATATTTGAATAAAGTTGTTTAAAAAAAAACAATTAATTCTGTGTACATAATTTTTTTTGGGCGCCCATAAAAGATCCTATATAGGATCCTATATGGGAACCTACGTAGGATCCTATGTAGGGGGGTTTACAAAAATTTTTTTGGGACGCCTATGTAAGATCCTATATGAGATCCTACATGTATTCCTATAGGAGAGTCCACATAGGATCCTATATAGGACGTGTCCTATAGGCGACCTATAGGAATCCACATAGATTCCTATGAGAATCCACATGGATTCCTATAGGACAATACCTATATAGGATCCTATAAAGGATCCTACGTGGATTCTCATAGGAATCCATATGGATTCTATATAGGATCCTATGCAGGATTCTATATAGGATTTTTCAGTAGGGGTACTCGTTCACGTCTCGGGCTTCGCCCTCTACTGTCACTCGTACAAAAACATCAGCGTAAACAAATGGCTGCCTTTAACCCCTTGTTGCTTAATATACTATTAAGACCGACAAAATATACATGCCAATACATATCGATAAAAAATATTTTTTTTTTATGTTCAAATATTTTTTTCCTAATTCTACGCACAAAAAGGCACATTTATTTCCTTAACAATTTTTTCCAAAAGTCAGTTGTTCTCAAGTTACCAACAATTGAAAAAATAGGCTATTTTCATAAACAAATGATCATATCTTCCTTAAAAATTATCGTAGAGCAATTTCTAAAAAATCGTTTTAAAGGTGACAAAAAATGCTTTCAAATTACATTTGTAGAATTAAAATGTGATGATTTCTTCAAAAATTGTATCAATTTGAAATTTTTTAAAAAAAGTGAAAACATTTTTTTTTTAATTTAAGCAATTAAACAATAAAAAAATTTTTGTTTTCAATTCTTTTTAGGTGTCGTTTCAAGTCAAATACTTAAACTTTAAAATAAATATTTGATGCAGGATTTTTAATCGATGTTATTGTTGTCTCTCTTCTTACGTGGTCGGTCTTGTCTATATTAATATATAGGTATATATATATATATATATATCATGCGTCATCAATCTCTAGTCATAGTTCTATCGATGGTTATACTTAAAAATATCTTATTATATTAATTATTCTTATTTGGCTAATTCGGTTAAAACTATGAATTATTACTATTATTATTATATTACAATTTAATTATCTATGTATGTGTGTGTTTGTGTGAAAAATTCAAAAATATTGTAGGCCTATATAACTTTTAATTTCACATATCCCCACATTAGAGTAAGTTAGTAGAAAATTTTTAAAGATTTTAAAATAGAAAAAATTTTATAGTTTAAACAAAATTATTAATTACATGTAAATATTTCAAATGTTAAATTCTTCTATGCTTTTAAATTATCTTAATAAATTTGAAACATTTTATTTCATTTCTAATTTGATATTATAGAATAGAATTTCGAACTCATATTTCTAAGTTACTATTTCTAACACATATATACTCGTAGCTGTCATTGTGCTCAAAAACCAGAAGCGTCGAGATTTCAATTCCTGAAGGTAAGTTGATTTTTTTTTCTTTAATATAAATAATGACATTAACTTTTATTAATATTTTTCTTTATTGCACTATTTAATTTTAATTGTTTTACAATTGTATTAAAATTTCCAGTAAAACTTTTGAACTCTTAAAATTTTACTTCTCGTAATATTCGAGAATCATATTTTGCATTTGTAACTCTGCTTTCCATCCAGCTAAACAGCCCAGCATAACAAGTAGTCCCTATTCTCTATTCTAATTCTTCGCTATCCCCCTTTATCTAATACAATAGCGCACCGCCACCCTAGCGCTCACGCTTTAACGTTGCGAACAAGACTTGTTGACTTTCACGACATTCCATTCTCTCTTTCTCTAGCTCGCATCTCACAGTATTGCATCATCCATTCTTTTCTGCATTTTTGGAAAACGCTTGTTATTGGCTCCCAAAACTGCCCAACACACCCACTATCTTCCTTCTCTCTTACCTTCTCTACGATACACATCCCCTCTTTCTCTCTCTCACACACAGTCTGTGACGTCACAATGTCTGGCCCAAAATGTCAATACCTTCCCCTTTCCCCACACCTCGCCTCTCTCTCTCTTACTCCCATTGTCCCCACTAGCTCTTTCTCTCTCGCACTGGCGCCAGTGACGTCACTGTGACGTCACAAACGTCTCGCCATAGTTGCCTCTTACTTCTGATGATGTGATGTCATCGTAATTGCATTTTTTAATTCGTGATATACTCTATCTAATCGGCATGTTTACAGAAGTTTGCAATAGTATTTATTTTACACATTTGAGCATTATTCAACGATTTATAACTTGAATAAAAATGTGCAATTTATTAATCATAACTTAAGCATATTCTATGTATTCTGACATAATAATTAGTTGAAAAGTAATTAAAAGAAAGTAAAAACTTAAAATCTATTATTAAAATACTAACTAAAGTCTACTAAGGCTGAAAAAAAAATTTATTTCAATTATCACAAATAAAATAATTAGCGACTTCAGAAAACCCTTGAATACCAAGTTCTATAAAAATATATCATTTTCTTAGAAATTCGTCCACCATATTGGATCCGCCATTTTAAATTTTTAAAAACCGACTTCAAATTTGTAATCAACGACCTCAAAAACCCTGGAATACCAAGGTTTATAAAAATACATAGGTTTTTTAGAAATTAGTCCGCCATATAGGATCCGACATTTTGAATTTTTAAAAACTGACTTCAAATTCGTAATCAGCGACCTCAAAAACTCTGGAATACCAAGTTTCATTAAAATACATAGGGTTTTTAGAAACTAAAAAAAAAAAAGGGGGGTTAAAGTTTCAAGAAATAGCTTTTTCGGTACCATTTGCAGTACTGTCAAAAGAATAAGAGAAGACATAAAAAGCTTTAATCTATCTTAAAAGAAAGGATAAACCTTTAACTTTAAGATCCAATACTGAAAAGGGGTCGTTCACATATCACGTGATATCTTAAGGGGTGGGAGGGGGGTAGTCAAAATATCACGGTCCATGGAAATTAATTTTTTTAGCAATAGAAAAAATATCACGAGGAGGGGGGAGGGGGTTCAAAATAGCTAAAATTTGTATCACGTGATATGTGAATGATCCCAAAGTCATGGAACAATTGCGTGAAAGGTGTATTTTCTGTGAACCTTCTCACTCATCATCGAAATTTTAGTCAATATAACGGAGAAGGATTCCTAATGTCGGAAAGGATTCCTTTAATCGTAATAGTTTGAAACTTTTTGTATGTGTTTTTGGTGTCACTGATTACTAATTAAAGGTTAGATCAAAAAATTTCAAAATGGCGGATCCAATATGGCTGACGCATTTTCCAAAAATCGATCAAATCGTCTCGAGACTTAATATTTGGGGCTTTCTGGGGTCGTTGCATTTGAATCGGACATTAGATTTTAAAAATCCGAAATGGCGGATCCAATATGGCTGACAAATTTTCCAAAAATCGATAAAATCGACTCGAGACTTGTTACAAGGGAATTTTTGGGAATGATGAATTTGAATCGGAAATTAGATTTTAAAAATTGAAAATGGCGGATCAAATATGGCAAAAGAATTTTTAAAAATCATTCAAATCGGCTCGAGACTTGTTCTTAGTGGGTTTTTGGGGTCGCTGATTCGGATAGTGATTCCCCTTAATCGTAATAGTTTGAGACTTTCTGGACGGGTGTTATTAATTTCGCTGATTACTAAATAAAGGTTATATTTAAAATTTTCAAAATGGCGGCTCCAATATGACAGACGAATTTTTTTAAAATCGTCTTAATCGATTCAAGACTTGTTACTTGGCGGTTTTTTGGGTCGTTGAATTTGAATCTGAAATTGTATTTCAAAAATTTAAAATGGCGAATCGAATATGGCGAAGGAATTTTTCAAAATTCGTTTAAATCGACTCGAGTCTTGTTACTTTGGAATTTTTGAAATCGGTGATTTCAAGTCTAAAATTAAAGTTACCAAATTTTAAATGACGGATCCAATATAGCTGCTGATTCTTTCAAAAATCATTTAATTTGGTTGAAACTTACTGTTCGAGAGTTTTTGGAGTTGTTGAATCTGAAGTGGAAATTAGATATAAATTTGATTAAAGATTCGAATTTAGATACCCCATAAACACCCAAGTAATAAGTGTCGAGCGCATCAGTACGATTTTAAAAATAATAAGCCCCCATATTGAATCCGCCAATCACAATTATTTGAATCTAATTTCAGTTTGAAATTCAACGATCCTAAAACCCCCAAATAACTAGTCTCAAGTCTATTTGAACAATTTTTGGAAAAGTCTTCCGCTAGACTGGATCCGCCATTTTGAATTTTCAAAATTATACGTCAGATTCAAATTCAACAATCCCAAAACCCCCAAGTAACTAGTCTCAAGTCGATTTAAACAATTTTTAGAAAATTCTTCCGCCATATCGGATCCGCCATTTTTAATTTTTAAAATCTAACGTCAGATTCAAATTCAACTACCCCGAAAACTCCCAAGTAACAAATCCTGAGACTATTTAAACGATTTTTGGCAAATTTTTTCGCCATATTGGATCCGCCATTTTAAAATTTTGAATGCTAACCTCCAATTAGTACTCAGCGAAATTAAAAACCCCCGTCCAAAAGTCTCAAACTATTAATATTAAAGGGAATCACTTTCCAAATCATCACCCCAAAAACTCTCTAACAAGTCTTGAGCTGATTTGAATGATTTTTTAAAAATTCTCTTGCCATATTTGATCCGCCATTTTGGATTTTTAAAATCTAATTTTTGATTCAAATTCATCATTCCCAAAAAACCGCGAGTTACAAGTCTGGAGTCGATTTTATCAATTTTTGGAAAATGCGTCAGCCATATAGGATCCGCCATTTTAAAATTTTTTGATCTAACCTTCAATTAGTAATCAGTGATACCAAAAACACACATACAGAAAGTTTTAAACTATTACGATTAAAGGAATCCTTTCCGACATTAGGATTTCTCCTCCGTTATATTGACTATAATTTCGATGATGAGTGAGAAGGTTCACAGAAAATACAGCTTCTACGCAATTGTTACATAACTTTTCAGTATTGGATCTTAAAGTTGAAGGTTTAAGCTTTCTTTTAAGCTAGATAAAAGCTTTTCATGTCATCTTATATTCTTTTGACAGTACTGCAAAAAGTAACAAAAAGCCACTTTTTTAAACTTTAACCCCCCTTTTAAGGGAACTGAATAAATTGAATTTTTTTATAATTTCTTGTTCCTTGGTCCCTAGAGATTCATTAAACACAGGAATTTCGAAATAAACACGACATGACCATTTTTTTGTTACACAGTGTAATAAATAAAAGACACATTCATTATGTTATTTTAAAACATTTTTTTGCAAAAATCTTCGAATCTTTACAATCTTTAATCATTCATATTTAGATATTCTCTCGAACCTCGGTTTTACAAACAATTGAACATAATTTTATTTATAATTTTTCTTGCAAAAAATTACCATTTTATATTTTGTTTATGGACTGTTTGACTCTTACGTATGTTATGATAATTTTATTTGATGATTAATTTTCCGAGATACCATTTCTCCCGGTGTTGAAACTCTCCCGGAATTATCCTATCCGTAGGCTCCCGAGTCACCAGAAGCATTCCTTTTTGTTTACAGGGGCAACAAACTAGTTCCAAAGATCAGCGGTTAAAAGAAGACTTTTTTCCGTTTCAGCTTTTCTTTAGCGTTGTATCAATGTGATTAGAAATGTCTCCAGAAGATCTGATTAACTTACATCTCAAAAATCAAGATATCTAAATCTAATTAAAAAAATTGAGTACTTGCGTTGTCACTTTGATGTGATAATGAAGCCTGGAGCAGGCTTACATCAGTCTGTTGAAAGAATTAGATGGGTAAATAGGGAAGAAGCTTTTGATCGTCGTTTACAGTTAGGAGTTAATATTAATTTAATTCACAAGGACATTAACGAGTTCTTAGATGATGCCTTTACTTTGTTTAAAGAACGTATAAAAAATTTCCTTGATAGATATGGTCCATTTAAAGTTTATGCTGTATTAGGTGCTAAATTTAAGAAAATGTCAGATGGTAAAGTAGAATTTGATTTTAAAACTTTTATCGCAAAGACTGATGAAATTTTTCCAGCTTCCCTGTTAGATAAATAATATAATCAGAATGTGAAAGAAACAAATTTTAAAAATATTGAAGAATTTAATGAAAAGAAATCGAGTTGGCAAATGGAACCTATTCACAGATTATAGTTTAATATTAATAAATACAATCTGATACGAGCTAGTTTGTATATTGATCTGCCAGCTGAAATTAAAAGAAAGCATACCTTCATCAACGTTAAAAACACTGATAATCAATGTATCAAATGGGCAATACTATTCGCATTATATTCATCTGTACATCATGCAGATCGAGTTTCGAAATATAAGCAGTATGAAGAGATGCTCGATTTTACAGGAATTGAATTTCCTGTACCGCTTCAGGATGTTAAGAAATTTGAGGTTCTTAATAAAATCTCAGTCAACGTATACGGTCTCGTGATGATAAATAACAAGTATACAGTTTTACTTTTGCATCTCACGTCGGAAAAGAGATTTAGTCATATAAATCTTTTACGCTTCGAAAACCATAACGTAGATGAAGCACTAACTGTTGAAGAAGAAGATGAAGAATCTATATTATCATTTAACGACCACTATGTCTGAATAAAAGAATTATCGATGCTTGTAATTTCACTGTTGTCAAGAAATGGACATAAGAAGTACGTTTGTGACAGATGTCTCCATTATTTTATAAAGAAACAAAAGCTTAGACATCATGAAAAAATTTTTAAGAAAATTAACAACACCAAAATTATTTTAACAAAACCTGGTAAAAGTGTCACTAAATTTAAGAATTTCAACAACAAGGAGCGAGTACCCTTATTTATTTATGCTGATTGAGAGAGTCTTTTGATTCCCACAGAAAGCTCACAAGAGTCGAGCAATACTCAGGTTTTCCAAAATCACAAATTGTTGAGTATCGGCTATTATCTAAAGTGCGGTTCTGATGACTCTTTGTCTTTATACAGAGCGTCTCCTAAAGACGAAAAAGTTCCTGGTAAAAGATTTTCAAAAGAATTAAAAGACTTGGTTGAGGTAATAGAGCCAAAAGTTAAGAATTTAGAACAGATGGAAGCATTGAGTCCAGACAACTTAACAAATTTTAAAATTGATAATGTCTGTCCGATTTGTCGAAAAAAAATAACACGTAATGTTGTAAAAGAAAGAGACCATTGTAATCTTACAAGGAAGTACTGGAGTGTCGCTCATCAGGACTGCAATATTAATTATCACGAATCACCAATTGTGCCTGTAGTTTGTTATAACCTAAGTGGTTATGACGCGCACTTTATTATCGAAGCAATTGCAACAGAGTTTGACGGCACAGTTGACCTTCTTCCTATAACTAAAGAAAATATAATAGTTTACGAAATACGTTAAAGAAAGTTTAATTAAATTCAGATTTATTGATTCCTTCAGGTTTATGGCATCATCTTTGGACAAATTAGCGTCAAACCTCAGTGAATGTAAAATTGTATATTCGGTTTTTTCTAATCACAGCAACGACAAAATTCAATTGTTAGCTCGTACAGGAGTTCTTCCGTATGAGTACATTGACTCTCGAGAAAAGTTAAATAAAGCTCAATTACCAGCTAAAGAACGATTTTATAGTCCCGTTATTAATTAAAACATTTCCGATGAAGATTATGCTAACGCACAGCGAGTGTGGACAGAACTTGATTGTCAAAATTTAGGTGATTATATTTACCTTTACACCTGGATTAAGGGGAGTAACACCTTTAAAGAGCAATTTATCCGTTTTATTTTTGAATTTTTTTAACATAAAACAAACAAAAATCACATTAAGTCCTTACCATGACAAAAAGTTTTTTTTTAATAAATAGCACAGATACCCTTGCATAGTTTAACATTACTTTAACATTAGTTTAACATTACTTTAATTTCATTTAAAGTTACTTTAACTTTATTTAACATTGCTTTAACGTTAGCTTGACTATATTACGTATCAGTATTTTTTATCCAACTATTATATGAGTTATCAAATCCAAGCCATTTTACATAAACTTCATTTTCACGTGTTTTGAAAACTTTTTCTGCAAGATAAACATCAGGATATTTAATTTTTAAAAGTTCTTCCTCATAGAAACCACCTTCGATGGGTTGATATTGATAATCGGTAAGTATGTATGTTACTGGTTTTGTAGCTTTAACTTGATCCACAGTAAATATTTCCGTTGTCCTGTTAGGAGTACCAATAGTACGATGTTTTTGATTATTGTAATTTGATATAAAGGTAGGTAAAACATTATTTCATTTATAATTGCCTTGTAAACAAGCATGTGGACACATAATATTTTTAAGAGTGAGGTAAAATCTTTTAATAATTGATGATTTTAAATTACTATAAGTTGAATAGAGCTGAATGTTGTATGTTTGCATTAAACTTGCAAATTGAGAGTTGTAAAATTCTTTGCCTTTATCAGTATGCAAGTTTTAAGGAATACGTCCTTGTATTTAAAACCTTTATTTGATTAAGCGTATGGTATTATTTCACCAAATCTGCTCGCCAAGTTTCATCTGTGCCTCGAATTTGAACCTTTCGTCGAGGATAATTTTTTTAGCTTGCTTTTGAAGTTCCGAGACTACTATCAACTTTTTGTCGTACATTTTCAAGAAGAGTTAAGCGAGCGTCCAGTTGCAGAATAATTTCTACGTTTCTTAAATCCAAATCTTGACTAATTTGACTTTCCAATATTTTCAATTTTCGATTTATTGAATCCTCACGGATTTTTAATATTATTTTATTGTTTTCAATCTCTGATCTTATAGAAGGAGTATCTTGAAAGACAGTTTTTATCTCGTTCTAAATAATTTGCTGTGCAAGTGTTAAATTTACAGCGTCATACGGTTCTTCATCTTCTTGAACGTTACAAAGTCACATTATGTGTCACATTATATCAATACACATTATGTATGATCTCTCTTATTATATAATTCGAGATTTACGTAGTTCTTCAATTATTGACATAATTTCATTGTTATGCCTCGGATTTCCAGATTGCTGTGATGCTATAAGCAGTTGCAAACGGTCAACAAGTTCATTTGGACTATCCCAATAAATATAGTCCGGTTTAAATTGTTTCTTTGCAACCATAAATTTTGGTAATTTTCTCTTCAAAGAACCACCTCCTATTTTCGGAGTACTCTTGAATAACTCTGCAATTATAATGGTATATTTAAAATTTCTAGCTGTTTTAATGGGTTCAGTTGGACTATTATAATTCTTGTGACGAGCATTTGTAGAAACAAGAATTTCTTTAAAATTTGTTAAATCATTTGAAGTTTTCTGCCTTCTTTCCAACAATTTTGAAACTTTTACCTCAAAAAACAATAGGTGTGTCACCAATTATAAATGAACCATTTGGAAGTTTCCACAGCCCATAAACCATATCTAAGTAACTTTTCCTATTTTTATTCAACAATAAAATGAATTTATTTGTAAATTTTTCATAATTTTTATCTTTTTCAGCAATACTACTTTTATGTGGAGTTCTATTAACTATAGTAGTATCCAGTGAATGTGTGTTAAATAAAGTTGAATCACATTTCTCATCATCATCAAACGCAGTTGAAAAAGAGAAATCGTTATGCTCCTCCTTCTTTACCTTCTCAAGCTTAATATTTTTTATAATGACATCTTTTACATTTACTCATTTTTGAAGTGGTGCGACTATTGGTTTAAAAGTTTCTTTTAACATTGTTTCTGCAGCTTTTTTACCTATTTTAAGTAAGCGATGTTTTCGTATAATAGCATCACTTGCTATTGCTACTTGACGAAGTGTGTCTTGCTCTTTTCGATACATGTTTCTATCTCAACAATATAAACTATACTAATTTAAATTTAATTAAACTCTAGTATTTATAGTGTAATGAAGCAATTGAATCCCCTCCGATATCTTCCCACATTCAAATTCCTATCCTTATCAATGACAACAAATCCATATTTATCAGATTTTTAGCATTCTAAACATAAGTCACGAAATTGGAGATATGTTATATCTGTATTAACATGATCTTCATAGAGCTGTTTAAGATTTTTTCATCTGGTTTAATTAGTACCAAGAAATGGACATTGTCTTGAACCAAATGTTTTGGCAAACGTATGCATACGTTTGACACAAGTAGAAACTATCAACTTTTACATGTCTACTAGGATGTCTGTTAAAAATGATATTTTGGAATTTAATCCATTCCCCCCCCCCTCGTTTTGTCACAAATCGAAAAAAAATCGATACGTATTTTTTTATTTTTTTTAAATTGATATTTAGTGGTGCCTGTACGCTATTGAAATTTTGCATGTATTTTGCATGGTAAAAAACTTCTTTTCGTAGATTTCCTGTAAAATTGTTAAAAATAAATATTTTTTTATCCGAACTACTCTATTTTTTTTTAAAAACTCACACAATAAAATCCAATTATCGACATATGAAACTTGTAAAGTTTACTATTTTTTACAGGACCCAAAAGTTGACCAAAAGTAAACCGAAATAGGTTATCATTGGCAAAAATTATTAATTCTAAAAAAACGAAAAATTTACGATTGTTAATTATGATTTCTATTGTTTTTGAGGACGCTGATTACAAAATTAGATTAAAATTAGATTCCAAAAATTCCAAATGGCGGATCCATTATGTCGGACATGAAAATTTTAAAATCTATTAATTTCCATAAAACTTCGTATCAAGGGGTTTTTGGGGTCCCTGATTACAAATCAAAAGTCAGTTTTTAAAAATTTTTAAATGCCGGACACGAAATTTAGAACACTATTTAATTTTTATGAAATTTGTTGTCAAGTGGTTTTTGGAGTCCCTAATCACAAATTTGAATTCAGATTTGATAAACTCCAAATGCAGGATCCAATATAGCGGACTCAAAAATTAAAAATTATTCATTTTTTATGAAACTTAATTATGTTATGTCTTACTCTAGTTTAACAAACAAAATTTTGTAGAAAAAAGAAAATTTATTCTTTTCATAACAAAAAAGTTCACTTATTCATATTTTAATATTTCTAATAAATTAGCTAGTTAGAATAAACTAATAAATAATTAAGTTCATATATAGGTTATGTAAATAAATTTTAAATTACTGGTAAATAAAGTCAATTCGTCCAACTTTTTAAATATTATGTGCGCCATATTGGATGCTCTCATTTGAATTTTTGACTTTATTTGTATTTGATTTTTTGTAATCAGAGACTGCAGAAACCTCTTTATACTTAATGTCCGCAATATTGAATCCAGCATTTAGCATTTAGAGTTTTTTAATCTGACTTCAAATTTGTGTTAAGTGACCCTAAAAACCCCTTGATACCAAGTTTCATAAAAATTGATTAATTTTTTAATTTCGTGTCCGCCATTTTGAAATTTAAAAATCTGAGTTCAGATTTGAAATCAGGGACCCCAAAAACCCCTTGATACGAAGTATTATGAAAATCGATGGATTTAAAATTTTTCATGTCCGTCATATTGGATCCGCCATGTTTAATTTTTGTAATCTAATTTCAGATTTGTAATCAGAGTTGTCAAAAACAACAGAAATTATGTCAGTAATTAATTTATGTCAGTACTTAAACCACCAATTATTATGACATTCTAATGAAAATTGTAGAAGGGGGAGGAGGATGAAGATTCTGGTCAATTGTGAAGAGGGTATTTTTTGAAAAATCATAACTATTATGCAACAGGGTGGACAAAAAATTGACCTGTATGTTTTCGAAAGATTTTTTTCTCCTCTTTTCAATAGCGCAAAAATTTTTTTAAATTTTTAAAAATTTAACCTATTTTTTCAAATCATTTTGTTTTTTTTACTAAATAAATACACATTTTTATTTAATTAGTTATTATTAATTATTTTGTTAGCATTTATTTGTCAAAAATACTTCAAGTTATGCTTGTTAGATCCGAAATTTGATAAGCTTTACGTTAGTATGTCCAAAATTATTAAAAGTTTATTTGTTTGTTCAATATTTCATTTTTTAATAATTTTTTACTAATTTTTAATAATTTCTTAATTAATAATTCAAAAACAAAAAAAGACATTTTCTTTATAGCGTGTATTGAAAGTGCACATAGTAAAATTTATTTTAAAAGAAAAAAATGTCTTTTTCAAAAAAAATATTAAAAAAATTTTGTTTTGAAAAAATAGGTTAATTTTTAAAAATTTTTAAAATTTTATTGCACCATTGAAAAGAGGAGAAAAAAACCTTTCGAAAACATACAGATCAATTGTGAAGAGGGTATTTTTTGAAAAATCATAACTATTATGCAACAGGGTGAACAAAAAATTGATCTGTATGTTTTCGAAAGGTTTTTTTCTCCTCTTTTCAATGGTGCAATAAAATTTTTAAAATTTTTTAAATTTAACCTATTTTTTTTCTTTTTTTTTTCTTTTAAAATAAAGTTTACTATGTGCACTTTCAATACACGCTATAGAGAAAATGTCTTTTTTTGTTTTTGAATTATTAATTAAGAAATTAATAAAAATTAGTAAAAAATTATTAAAAAATGAAATTATGAACAAACAAATAAACTTTTAATAATTTTGGACATACTAAGGTAAAGCTTATCAAATTCCGGATCTAACAAGCATAACTTGAAGTATTTTTGACAAATAAATGCTAACAAAATAATTAATAATAACTAATTAAATAAAAATGTGTATTTATTTAGTAAAAAAAACAAAATGATTTGAAAAAATAGGTTAAATTTTTAAAAATTTAAAAAAATTTTTGCGCTATTGAAAAGAGGAGAAAAAAATCTTTCGAAAACATACAGGTCAATTTTTTGTCCACCCTGTTGCATAATAGTTATGATTTTTCAAAAAATACCCTCTTTACAATTGACCAGAATCTTCAGCCCCCTCTCCCTTCTACAATTTTCATTAGAATTTCATAATAATTGGTGGTTTGAGTACTGACATGGAATACTACATTTTGTGCAAATATTAGCCATTTTCATTTTTTCGATTGGTACACTTGAGAAATTTTGCCGCCTAAATATGAATGATTAAAGGTCGTAAAGATTCCAAGATATTTGCAAAAAAAATGTTTTGAAATGACATAATGAAAGTGTATTTTATTTATTATTTTGCTTCTACTACTTAATTTTCTGCCATAAAGTCGTTTACAAAAAATAGATACACCGTGTTCCATCTCACCCGGACAATTTCATCTCTTCCGGAATCGTTGCTTTTATACAAATTTCTTTAAAAATTAAGAAGAATTTAGAAAAATTAAAAACTGTTTCACGTGCGAATGTACGAAAGTTATTGTTAAAGTATTTTATAAGAATTAGAATTTTCTGTTAAATTCTTTAAATTTTGCAGTGGTTTAAAATCACTATATAAACGCCGCTAGGTGGCTATAACTGTACACGTTTATCAGTGTCGTCTCCAATACTTATTATAATTTTGATCATTAGATCTCGTTATTTTATAATTTTTGTTATCATAAATCATGGATAAAAGTTATATTTCATAGTGATAACGGTTTACACTTCTTTGTGAAGTTCCACTTATGAATTTTGATCGATAAAATCATCTCTAACCTATAAGTGCCGTTGATACACGTATTCCACTTTATATCATTCAACTAAATTATTATGTTTTCTTATATTATAGCTTTGCCTTAGGGTTCTCATCTGGGACCACTACTATTTATTCTTTATTTTAATGATATAGTCTCTGTTTTTATTTATTCCACTTTTTCAGTTTTTGCTGATGATCTGAAATTTCATAAAACTATTCACTCGAACAACCCTTGTCTTGATTTCGGACAGCTTCAGTCTGACCTTGATCGTCTCGAGGAGTGGTGTAGCAGGAATCATATGTCCATCAACCTGAATAAAAGGTCAGTAATATATTTTGCCAAACAAAAAACATATGTTTACTGTTACACTATTGGTTCCGTTGAATTGACTAGAGTTGATAGAGTTCGGGATTTGGGGGTAATATTATGTAGAGATTTTTCCTTCAATGAGCATATATCAGAAATTATTTCTAAAGCGAACAGAGCTCTTAGTTTTGTGATGAGGAATGCATCAGCTTTTCGCAATATTTTAACTTTTAAAGTTTTATACTTCACTCTTGTTCGTTCTATCCTAGAATATGCATGTGTTATATGGGTACCTAATTACACATTTAATTTATTAAGACTCGAGCGAGTCCAGAATAGATTTTTTCGCTTTGTGGCGCGCCTACTAAACTTTCAGTTTGATATGCGGGCCCATGACTACAGTGATCTGCGTTCTCTGCTTGATATACCGAAACTCAATTCAAGGTTTTTATTTATTGATTTGATTTTCTTCTATAAAATAATTAATGGTAACCTTAATTGTCAATTATTACAATCTTTGTTCAACTTGAATGAACAAACTAGAACCACTAGATTCACTCCATTTTTTTCAGTTCCATTTCACAGAACTAATTACGGTTTTCATTCATTAATCAGTAGATTGAGCAGAGAGGCAAATCGACTTCTTTGAACCTGAATTCGAGAGATTCAAATTGTTCTTGCGCCGAATTATCTTTGAAAATAACGATAAGCATAGCCATACCTACGTTCTTATATATTTATTTTCTTAAAATGTTGCGGTTGCAATTATTATAGATTTAGGAGTACTTTGTACGAAAGGGTTTATCCCGTCATTTGTAAATAAATAAATAAATGTGTCCGTTTTTGCACCCGCTCTAAATTCTAAACTATAAGAGCTAGAATTTTCAAATTTGGTACACTTATGTAATTTCACCTTGGATTTACGAAAATGATATGGAAAACGCGATTCGAGCTCAAGAACATGCCAAAATCCAGCAAAAACCACTTTTTTGCCCTAAAATGCAAAAAAATGGCAATGCCCCCCCCCCCCCCTATAATCTGCTAAACTATTAGACTTATGATGCTGAAATTTTGTATACATATGTAGATTTACGTGTAGATTACAGAAAAATTATTGAGAACTTTCGTAAAGGCGGTCTTCAAAGTGCTTTTTAGGCAAGCGCAGATCATTTCTGATACTTTTATTTAACGATAGTTCCTTTATTTTGAATATTTATAGCATTCCAATTCCTTTTTTAACGATTATTTGACTCACGTAGTTAAGCACAGCTGCTACACTTGACGTCACGCGACATCTGGTAAAAGAGATTGGCACTAACGCCGCTATTGTCGTCTGCTGTTATTCGAGTTTTACCGGTCACTCGTTTTGTGATTTTCAAAGTAATTTTAATCTTTTGAGTTGGTTTTTTTTATTTGGGGGGCTTTGACCACGAATTCCCTCTTTCGTGCCTTTTCCTAAGTTTCCCCGTATCACTCTGACAGTTTTGAAGTTCGTGTGTATTTTTTTCTATAATGCCATAAGTCGCAATTTACTTTTTATACATTTGTTAAATAAAGCAGTATACGATACTCGTATTCGAAAGCAGAGTTTATAGAAAAGCGAGCGTAACAAAAATTGAAACAACTCTCTAAACCTGAATTAGTTAAAAATAACTAATTCTAAAGCAAAAACTCATTCACCAAATAAAATAGTTATATTTCTACTGACCATTTAGTAAAAAACAACTAATTGTTAGTCAAATTCATTTTTAGGTTATGTCAAAATTACTAATATTTTAGTAAAACTCTGTTTACTAATTAAGTTAGTAAAATTTTAAATACTTTTTAGTTATAAATTTAATAATAATTAGTCATACTTTACTTACAATTAGTTATTTTTAACTTATTGAAGAAACAAAAACTCAGCCACGATTATACTAATAATTTAGTTATTTTTAACTAATTTAAATTTAGAAATAAAAATGTTACAAAACATTTTTGTCGCTCTTCGACAGACTAAACAAATGATGTAGTTAATTAGAAGTTTATCAGATGTACTTAACGAATAGAAAATCTCAGATCATCTTCATTTCTTTCTGAACAATCTTGGTGATGAAAGCGACGAGCATGGTGAACATTTTCACCAACAATTGAAGGCCATGGAACGTCGGTACCAGAGATTTTGGGATGATGCGATGATGCACTGAGAAAAATGGATGTTTACCTGTAACGACTGGATATTAAGCGTTAACATCTGGATGTTAAGCGTTAGCATCTAGATGGTCAGCGTTAACATCCAGTCGTTAAGGGTAAACATCCATTTTTCTCAGTGTGGGTGACTTTTGTTGGTTTCTTATTAGAGAAACTCAAACTGAGCACAAAAGGAAGACGAAATCAAACACTAATTCACTTTTAATTTGTAAACAAAATTTAAATTACCATTACAGACAATAAAATCGAAGTGATCATGAAAATATGTAAAAATCGAAATTTTAACATTTTTACTGAAATGATAATAACTTTGATATTTTTTAACCGAATGTGTTAAATAAACTCTCATTTTCACCGTTTTAGATCAGACTTCAATTACCAATAATGAACAGGGTCCTATAAAATTATATTTAAGCGCAATCAGTAATAGAATTCAGTCTTTAATCCAAATTTTTGTAAATTTGAAGCAAAATTTTCAATATAATCATCAATAGCGTTTAAGGCGATGATTGGATTAAAAATATTGTAAAGGTGGTTAATTGAAAATTTAATTACCTTTAATTTAAAAAAAATAAAATTAAAATCCGTCCACTGGAACCAATGATATTTATATTTTAGTGAAAAACAATTTTTTCGTAACGAAGAATACGAAGAAACAAGAATATCTTAAGAACTGTTCTACTTTCTTAATTTTGGGCTTCATTTTCGGATTCAGCGGATCATTTTACATAGAAAATGAGAGTGAAATGTTGTGGATCAAAAAAATTTTGAAAATTTGTAAACTAGTGTTATCAATTACTGCAGTTACCAATTTCACAATTTTGAAACTTCTAAATACCAAATTTAGCAGTGTACAGTTTGCTGTCAATATGAAATAAGCAATTGATATATAAAGACATTTACTGATTTTCGTATTTATTAGTTTTCCACTTTCCCAATCTTTAAATTTGCCATTTCACTGTATCCATTATCTAGTGTACCAATTTATTAATTTTTCAATTACAGGGACTTTCATCTAACGTTACAGAAGATTATATAGAGTAGATTATATTAGAAGAAATTTAATAACAGAAGATGCAAATAGAAATTTATAGAAATGTATAAAAGAATTGATAAACAATTATTCACAATTTTTTAAAAATTAATAAAGAAAGAAGTTCACAAATCGTTTTTAATAAAGTTTCAAATGAGCTTGTAACCCGAGTTCAAATCTTAGCCAACAAAATTAAAATTTTTTTTTATTTGTAATTAAAGAAATATACATGTAACTCAAATGTAACTACTTTATATATCTTTATTGTCAATACATGTACTGCATATGTCTTTCATACACATGCACAAATTAAATAAAACAAAGGTTTTTGTAACAGTGTTTTAGACACAAAATTGAATGAATAATGGCTTCATAAGATTCTTAACTTCATCAAGGAAAATTTAAAATTATTTTTCTTGGAATTGACAACATTAAATATGCTTTATTGTAGCTTAGTTCCTTTTTACCAAAATGTGTGATCTATCATACAAATTCTTTCTTGAACGTAACTATATTAAGTAATTGTATTATATTTGATAAAAAATAATGAAAGTAATAGAAAATAAATTAATTAAAATCATTTATAAATTTCAAACGCTTTTAATATAAACAAATGACTTTCTTATCATATTCACAAAATCATTTTCATGTATATTCTTGTACAGCTATCGCCAGATATGCTTTAACATTTTAACACGTAGGTCCAATGGAAATATGTTAAAGCATATCTGGCGATCAGTGTACATCTTCTTACGTAAATTTCTCTAACTGAACGTAACGTTTTAAAATTATCTGTAACTATAAACTGCTATTAACTATATTCATCTGTACTATAAAGTACCTTCTATGCTAATTGGATATTTTAATAATATATATTCCATTATTACAATAACAATTATTTAAAATTTTCTTTGTAAACATAATTCTTAATACATTTTTGACTTCGTTGATTTCCTAAATAAACTGTAACTGAACTAAATGAACGAACTCTTGATAACGCAACATACAGTTGACCATGATTAAAAACGTCTTTATGTAAATCAATTGCAATTTTATGAAATGTCTGTCCTGAAGATTTATTTATAGTCATAGCAAATGATAGTTTAATAGGTAACTGTCTTCTTTTAAATGTACAAGGATAAACATTTTCACAATACAATAATATTTGATGAATGAATACAATATTTCCACGTTTAGCTTCCGTTAATATTTTGCATTTCATAACATGATTTGATAAAGCTAAAACCAATAATCTTTTTCCATTGCATAAACCTTCATTAATGCAAAGGTTTCTTATGAGCATGACGACGGAATTTATTCTTAAATAAAAAGCACGTGATGGTAAACCAGGTGGTGACAGAGTGCTTAAGTAATCAGGTAAAATGACTTTATGATCGTTATTATTATAACTATTATCTATACTGTCAAAACTTCTATAAACTTTTTCTCCGTTCTTGTCTAATAACTTTACAACATTATTATTAATTACACCTACATCAATATTTCTAGGAGCTAAAATAGCACATAATGCCAAAATATCAAACCTTTTTTGTTTAATCAAGTCTCCATGTACGTTTGTACTGATATCAATATTTTCGTCTTCAACAATGTTGTCTGGTAATTGTACACAATCTTTTATGTTAGGTACGTGCGGCCTAAATTTTTTAAATTTCTTATTAAATTATTTATTCTGTTTTAAAAGTTAGATATCGTACATACATTATAAACAGTATATATGCGTGCATATATGTGTATGCTTATACATACATTGTTTAGATAAATTAAAATTAAGAAAATATTATGCGGAAGAATGTTCAATTAATTGGTCTTGCACTGCACAAAATTTCTTAAATGTCAAACCGAAATAAAGCTCTGGTTTCATACGCGAAGAGAAAATGAGAACAAGAGAGAATCGAAGAAAACTCTTGTGCTCCGTTTCTTCAATTTGAGCTATCAAAAAATAGCCTTGCATTGCGAAAAATCTTTAAATGTCAAACCGAGTTAAAAACTCTTGTTTAATATACGAAAAGAAAATGAGGACAAGAGAGAATCGAAGAAGATTCTTAGCTCTTGTACTCTGCTTCTAACCTAATTTCAATTATATAATCAATTTTATATCAATTAAGCAAAGATTAATTAAGAGTTTAACTTACAAAAGAGAAATGAAAAGGAGAGCAAAAAGATAAAATATTTGCTAAATTCCTTATTATTGAAATATAATCAAACCTCTTTGAATTGAGATTTGGGTTATTAACAATAAGGGTTAAGAAAATTATATAAATTAAATAAATAAATGCTACAATAGACAAATTAATAAATACACATTTGTCAATAAACATTGTTAAAAGGGGCATTATTATAGCAACAATGATGATAGAAATAACAACGGTTTTTCTTATTGTTGTTATGTATATATTATTATCTGTGAGATCAAAATTATTTAAATACTAAAAATAATATTGAACAAAGGGACTATGCGATGATCTCATTCAACCTCAATAATAAGCTCCACCCCTTATACTCTTCTTCTTTGTTGGAAATGACCTGAGCTTAGTTCATTCCCACCTCATCGATCTATGTAATACATTGATGATTTGAATATGAATAAGGAAAAACCAACACCAAACCACTGGTCATCTCTATATAAGGAAGTCAGTTTTTCCCCAGAATTCGACCTCTGTGACATTTAACTTTCAACCTGCGAAAAGTGAAGTTCAACTTTTGCCAAGTCCCATCGGTTAACGCCCTTTTGTTTTATTTGTTGAACTGGTACTAGATTGAAAACTTAATTAAGTAAAATCGATTGTCCGGAATACTCAAAAGCAATAATAGGGCATCGATGTAAAGCTTTAGTCGAAACGCGAAATTTAATTTTAAATTTTTAAATAAATGAAACGATTATACTCGCGTTGACTCCCAATCAACAAACATTTTCAACTTGATAATTTTGAACATCGATCTGATAACCCGAATAATCGGTAAAAATTAATTGTAACCTTCTTTCTTTGTACGCTATTTTACTGTCGTTTAAAAATAAAATAACTTTATTCTTTTCCATATATAATTTGTTTAATCTTTTATTTTCTTTCCTTTTCCTAAATAGTTATATTACAAATAATTAAATATATATATTTATTTAATTTCTTTTTTATTAAAACAATGCAATGACAGCTCCCTTAGAGCTGAAACAATGATAGGCCTACCTTAAAAATAAACTAAGCACAAGTCTTTTACCAGCTTGTGTGAAAAGGCTTAAACTCCAAAGAGAATCTAAAACTTCTTTTTTTAAATCTCGACCACGCAACGTTACGGAAACGTAACATTTACATCGTTACACTGAGAAAAATTTATAGTTTATCCAAATAAGAAAATTTTGTTTGTCCAACTGAAAAATTATAGTTCGTTTTTGCGATAACAAAGGCGCCAATATCTATTTCAACAACAAAATCAGTCATTTTGAATACAAAGAAAACTTTGGTTTAAATATCGTTTATAGTTATATTAACTTTGACTTAACATTTAAAAAAATTATGGCGTTGTATTTATTAGTTTAAACCTATTATGAAGGCCAGTAGTGTTTACATTTGGATTGTGATGTCTAAGCTTTGTCTTTTAATTTTTGGACAATACAAACAAGCGAACAACAGATATATTAAAATTGTTTCGCTCTGTATTATTATTGTATAGAATATCAAAAAATTTCTTAATTCATTAATTTATATTAAATAAAATTTTCCAACTAAAACAAAAAGAATAGGGCGCAAATAACAACAAAGTTTTAAGCGACATAACAGACATGACCGACAGTCAATATAATCAAGTTGATACTGTTGATTCTGCAACCAAGTTTAAGAATGGGAAGGTACGCATGCGCAGTTACTGTGTCTTAACTATTTTATATCATTGTTTTAACTTCATTTTATAGTTATTGCCAAACGAACTGTAAATACAAAAGTTCCACCAAAGATACAAAAATATTTAAGTCAACTGCATTTTCGTTTGATTTATCTATTTTTTGGATTTGGTACAACTGAATTTCTTGCAACTCTTCATCTATAGTTAATATGACTTATTGAATTTTTTTCAGTGTAAGTGTGCCATTCCCTATTTCAGGTAAGAAATTCACAAAATTTGTTTCTTCCGGCTAAGCTCGCATATTTTCAGATAATATAAGTTTTGAAAATATCTTTCATAATTTGCTGTTTTTAATTGACAAATTGATAATTTCAGATCTTGTAGAGGAGGGTGGTACCATACTGACCCCTCGTACCATACCGACCCCCCCTCTGTTTTTCAGAGATCGTGTTACTAGATAAATCGTGAATACCATCAAAAGAACACTTTCATAACTCTGACATTTTGACCATAGGTAATAATGTTTTGGTAATATTGTATCTCGGAATTTTACGTAAAATTAGTTTTTTGCAATAATATTTTTTGTTTTTGACCTATCTTGGATTTAAGTTAAAAGTGTTGAATTTAGTTTAGAAAAATTAAGGTATAAGTTTTTTTGGTTGCTTGTGGCTTCAACTTTAATACACAATATTCAAATTCAAACGCTTTCATTGACATGAATGATCGGCAAGACATTATGTGAAAATAGTGAGGGTGGTCCGAAACCGATCCCCCCCCTCCCTTTTCTTGCATTGTAATAGTAACTAAATTATTTTCAATTACTAAATAATACCTACAAATGTTTTTTAAAAAAATAACAATAATTAAGTTAAGATAATATAGCTTGTATGTAATTAAGATCAGACTAAAAACACTCATTTGTTATTGTAATGATAATTCTTTTACTCTTATTCTGAAAAAGGCCTTAAATAATGTATTTAAATAAAGTAAAAGTAATTTAAGTTCATTCTAGTTTGTTATTTTTTAATTCAAATTAAAATACAAGTTTAAAATTTTGTTTGTTTTCGCTATTTCCTGCAATAAAAATAGGGGGTCGGTTTCAGACCACCCTTTTTGAGATTTACGAAAACGTCAATTTTCGATTTTCTCTCTTTATCTTCCACTTCATGATATCCAGAGCCTCGGCAACCAGTCAAAACATGGAAAAATGATTCCTTTACTGAAAAAAAATTTGACCTCAGCAATGAAACAAGTTTTTGGCACCTTTTTGGCTTTTGCCTTTTAGGGGGTCGCTTTGGGACCAACCTCCCCTACCATTTTGTTTTATTGGTAATACTTGTGTGACTAAAATTATTGTTTTACTACCAAAAGGAACGTCTACTTGTATAATATCTCTTAACGTTCTGTCCATAATCTCCAAAGCATACTTCGGTAACATTGGAGCTTCATTACGAATAAAAACATCAGCATCTTTGTAATACAACCTCTCTTTAGACTGGACTTTTATACTTGAAGGTGAATCAGCATATAATGGCACGGGTAAACCTAATACTTTATGAACTGTTCGACCCATAGAAAGTAAAGTTGCAGCTATCCCTGTAAATGCCATATTACAAACAGTTTTACCTTCACTCCTTAATAAATTCCACAATGTAACATTCATAAATGTTTTTCCTGATCCTCCAGGACTATCGACATATACACACCTACAAGTATTTTCATTATTATCATTTACTGCATTAAATATAAAATCAACTATATCTTTTTGCTTCACGTTCAATTTATCATACCTTTCTTTTCCTAACTCCCTTTCCTCTTTAATATTTACGGAATAAGTAATTTAAAATTTTTCAGTGTCATCTTCTACATCCATCAATCCAAGAAAAGCATGTAAGTTATAACCTTCTTTAGATAACATCTTTTTTACAAGTATACATGCCATTTTTCAGCTGCAATATTATCTACATTTCTATCATAATCTTCGGACATGGAAGCTTTGAATTTGCATTATCCATTAACATTCTTCAATAATTCGTATGAAATTGCACCCTTAGTTTTAAGTAATAATAATCTAAGGTGAAACAATTTTGTGTGCCATGGACTAACAGAGTAAATTCTGCCTATTGCCTTGTCCTTACGGACTCTCCTGTTCCATTTACATCCTTTTTTATCCCATGAATGGTATTAAGGAATCTCAGTATAAAAATACTGACAAGCATTTGCATCACGTTGATTTAAATTAAAGTAGTCTAATAATTTTGTATTTTTGTGCAAATTAAATGATATTTCTGGATTTGCATCTGTTTGCCGAATAGGAATATTTTGCTCATTTCGCAAATGTAGTGGTAAACGATTTATACTATGACTTTTTTTTTAAAAATTTTTACTTAAAATTCTCCATGCTGCTTCTACTGGACCAACATATCTATTTTCTTCATAGTGATTGATTTCATTATGATTAATAGTAGCTTCTCCATTCCTATTTGTGATGATAATTGATGCAGCATCATGACCCTTATAAATATATATATATATATATATATATATATATGGTCGATTCTTGCGTAACTGCCCGATTTCAAGATAAGTTTTGGTAGAAATTTTTTTTTTTTATTCAATGTTTCTCTGCACTCATTTTTCTTATTAGGGTGTAATATAAGTATATGTGACCTGGACTGTGAAAAGGGGGCTTACGTGTCAAAAAATCGTTTTTCATTTTTTTGTCGATTCTGATAGATTTTTTGACGCTCTTTTACGTGGTGTATTCTAAAAAAATATTTTTTTTTAACACGTAAGCCCCCTTTTCACTGTCCAGGTTACATATTTTAAACGATTTTACTACAACTATATTTATACGAAAATAATAGCAAATTTTTGAAAATTGGCTGCCATGTGGAACTGAACCGCATCCTTTTATTGCAAATATATTGTACAAAATAAAAATTTCTTCTTGATATTTTGCTAAAACTAAAATAAATAATAAATTCATAACAGTATTTTAGATATTAGTTAAAATATATAAAATTTTATAAAAGAACAGCAAATGCAATATTTAATAATGAATATTTCGTTTTATATTTTGGTTAATTTAAAATCGAGATCGGGCAGTGTAATCCGGCATTGATAAACTACTTTATAGAATAATTTTTAAAATAACCACCACAGATAAAAAAGTTTCTCTGCATGAAGCACACTGAACACTTCATACAGGCCATGGAGCTAAAATTTTACGTGATACGATGGAGCTGAAATTTGACATTTATTCTAACCTCACTTCTACAATATTGCAAAATAAATCTATTCCTTTTGCAGATCGCTTGTTTCACATGAAAACTTCAAGAAAATGGTATCAATACAATCAAATAGTTGTTACAGTAATATAATAGTAATGACATGGAACTGAACGCTTTTTTTGTACCCATGCGGTTTTCACAAAAACAATTTTTTTTTAAGTAAAAATTGTTCTTTTTTAAAACTTTTTTCACATGTGATTTAGTGCTAATGGATCAAAGTTGAGATTTAACTTATTTATTTATTTTTTTTTATTTATTATACACTCGTTTTAACGACCTTACTGGCTCAATGAGTGTCCCCCGTTGGGAGTTCCTACAATTCAGTACTATATTTTTTTTCTAAGTGTTTTTTGCGTCTACAGAACGGCTTGAAATTAGGAGTACTCGCATTTGCCTGGACCACCCTGTATATTGGGTTTGCTCGCCAGTGGATCTGCACAAGTCGATTACCGACAGTGCATATCATTATTCCTCGACGTCAAACCTTCCACTGAAGTTATCTCACGAGTTAGAAAAATCCCAGACTCATTGAGGCGCGAACCCAGCAAGCTGGTCTTGGCGCGACCGCAGAGTCTAGTATTTAACCAACTGAGCTAACTCCGTGGTTGATTTACCTTATTAGAAGGCGTAATAACTAAACACATGGCACCTTAATTATAAGTCTACAGACTGCGTTCAAAAATTCGAAAAAATTAAGGGACAAAATATTTTTACAGATTCTAAGTATGAAAAAGGTATTATGAAGTTCAATATAAACCTAAATTGTTCATAAATATATATAGACACTTTATGCTTGAAAAACGCGGAATTATAATAATAATATTTTCACCGAAAATTATTATATTAAAGTTAACATTTTGCAAAAGGGACACGCCACGAAGCTGAAATTTCAGCAGTTCTAGTGCAACATAATAGAAGTTATAATATATATTTATGTATATTTGGTTTTCAGTTACTCTCATATATACCTTTAAAATTCACTAATACACTTCAGAATATATTTTTAATTCAGGTGTATTTTTTCAACGCCGTCAAGTAGGACAGTTACGTAAGAATCGCCCCAATGCAAACTGCTTACATGGGGACCCATGTGGGTTCCTATATGTAAAAAAGACAAATAGAATCCTATGTGGGAACCTATGTCAGATCACGTGCAATATCATATAAGTTCCTATATGAATTTAGATAACAAATAGGGGAACCTATATGGGTACTTACTCCTTAACACCATATGGTTTCCTATAGGATCCCATATGGAATCCCATATGGATCCCCATGTGGATTCCCATATAGGAATCTACATATATGGGTTCCTAATTGGATCCCATATGGGAATTCGCAATAGGGATTGAATATAAAAACTAATAAATATGTTAAAAATGTATTTAATTTTATTAAAGTTATTCTTTTTTTAAAAAAAATATTTATAAAATATAAAAAATTTAGTTCTGAAAGTTATCAATCTTTTATACTTTGAAAAATCATTTTCTGGTGGTACTGGGGGCGGGGGGGGGGTAAAAATTAATTAACATACTGTCAGAAAATTTTCCATTTTATTATTGTGTAAAAAATCTATTTTTAAAATTTACTTACACTCGAATCCCTGCATAACGAGAAGCTCGGGAGTTTAGAATTTCTCTATTACGATGTCCCGCCTAGAATGAGGGCTAGCCCTCTACTCTAAGATTTTTTATGTCTATCGACAGTGCGCAAGTTGGTCTGCGCATCTGTCTTGTAACGAATGAAGATGCAGGAGAGGTAACATTTCTCGTTCTGTAGAGAGAATCAGTGTTCGTTAAAGAGATCGTTCGTTATACAGAAGGTCGTTATGGAGAGATTCGAGTGTATTTACTTATTATATGGAATTTTAAAGTTTTCCCAGAATTCACAAAATTGTACATGGTAATCTTCTATTATATTAATACGAAACCGAGAAAACTTCGCTCATCGTCGTACACAATTTAAAGTTCACCTACTTTTCCCAATAGGCAGCTTACAAAAATGTACATCCTGTATAATAATTTGCCAGTGTCCCTTTAGCTGAAAATTTTCGTTTCAAAATGGGCGGAGATTTGGCATTGTTCTCCTATTGTTCTCCTTTTGTTCAAATAACAATGAGCTCATTATTAGCCTTTTGTCGAAATTACAATAACCTTATTATTAGTCTTTTGTTAAAATTACAATGAGGTGATTATTAATCTTTTCTTTACCTTTTAGGAGTAAGGATATTCTGGGCGTTTAATTGAAATTACCAAATGATTCGATTGGTATTTTCTGTGAGTAAGGTTCGCCTCTTTTTGAAAAATGATGTTGATGAAAGGGGATAGTTTTGTTTTGTAAGGCTGCGTAAAAGGATCGTCCTGAATTTAAAAACGCGAAGAGGATCTGAGGTGAATTTTTGACGGGTAGGTAATTTTACTTGTCTATAAATATAAATTAAAAAGTTTATTTACATTTACAAACAGATTTAGATTACTTTTCAAATTTTAAATTAGATTTGAATTTTTTACCCTTTTTTTTCAAATTCTTGTAATTTAAAGAGTTTTTAACCAATGTCAATAAAATTTATAGGGTGAATATAGAAAACTATAAGGTTTTAATTAAAATTGAAGTAGATTTAAAAACTTCAAAAATTCATGTATAAAAACACAAAAATTTCTGGCTACAAGCCTGGACAGTAACTCAAAAAACTGTAAGGCATAAAAAAGCGTTGCAGATTAATTTAATCTTACTTTACTACTTAACTCCAACCATTGGTTTTTTGTGACACTTTAAGACTAGTAGTTATTCCTATTAATTTATTATTAAAAATTGAAAAAAGTAAAAAGAAAAAACTAAAATAATTTTCTGGTTTCGCTATTGTTGAAGCTCATCAATTCTACGTAAATTATTGTTAATAACAGACCAAAACGTATTTACAACTATACATATATATATATACATATTTACAAAACTATTCGACTTCATGTGGTTGCTGGGACTATTTCATTGTTTTGCTTTTCGAGCAAACTTCTTTTTTAGAGTAGATTTCTGTATAACTACAGTGTTTGTGTCAATGAAAGCAGAAAATCGTTTGCAGAGAATCTTCAAAATCGTTTGCAGAGTATCTTGGAAAATATTTTTGCAATTAATTTTCTGCTTTTATTGATTCAAAAACTGTAGATATCCAGAAATCTGCTCTAAAAAAAAAGGTTGCTTGAAAAGCAAAACGTTAAAATGGTTCTGGCAACCACATTAAGTCGAATGATTTTGTAAATAAGTATATAGTTATAAATGTATAGTTGTAAACATTTTCTGGTCTACTGCTAACAGTTATTTAGGGGAAACTGCCCTAAGTTGGATAGTCATTCCAACAGTAGATAACTATAAATATATTAAAAATTATTTATTTTACCGAAATCAATCTTAGAATTTAGTAGTAAATTTAGACTAAATTAATCTGCAACGCTTTTTCGTACCTCATTGAGAGAAATAGATCTTCAAACTTATTATCCACGATGTTAAAATATACTAATTATAATATCTGCAAATTATGTTTAATAATCTAAATACTAAGTTTCAATATGTGGATGCTAAATTTCAATATCCACGAATATCCATATTTTGATGCCTTACAGTTTTTTGTGTTACTGTCGACAAAGAAAAATTTGTAATATACATTTTTCATTGTTTCAAAATTGTTAGACTATTAACTCAGATCAGCAAATTTATCACCTTCAATTGCATTTAAATTTCTGTCTCACTTGCGGTAAAATTAATTGAATGAAAACTACTTTTAAATTTTTTGACACTACCATTGGTTATTTATTCATAAATATTTATTTATTTCTTATAATATTCATAGATAGTTGTCAGGAATAAATCATTGTAGTTTATTCATTTACAGTACCGTCAAGTGGGGCTATTTTGTGCACAAAACCACTCTTGTTCCACTCTTTGCTTTGTTAAAATTCAGAATTTAAAAAAAATAAAGTGCATCAAAGTTTGCTTATTTATAAAGATGTGTAAAAAAAATTTTTGAACGCTTTTGCTGCATAAAGTATTATTTCTATATATTCCAGAGTACAATAAAGGAAAACAAAGCCAGAAATATTTTTTTTCTAGGAATTGTTTAACTAATTTGAATGTAAAACACTAAAATTTCACAAAAATGTAGATTTACATAAAAAGTTATTTCTTTAAGAAAATTTTACCTAAAATAACTTCTATTACACTTTTTGAGTTATTTTAAGAAAAAAAGTTCCATAACTAACTTGAAAAGCATGTAATTTTAATGCTACTTTTTTGAGGTTTTTAAGGGACCATGTGTAAAACTGAGATTTTATGCTTATTTCTTGTCTTTTATAACAAAACTAAGATAAAAATGTTTCAAAACGAAATTCTAAAGTAATTTTTACTAACTACAAAACAAATTATTGAAAAAAACTTGATTTTAAAGAATGCACAAAATAACCCACCAAATCCTGGTTTTTCAGTTTTCTACACTTTTTTCTTAAAATATGCAATAAAAAGTTAGCGTATTACGTATACATCATCACAACTAAATTGTCAACAAGTATTATTAATACCTTTAGAAACACTTTTAAACTTCCGGAGATCTGTACAGAATTTTGAGAACTTTGAAATTTTTCAGCTTGATTTACACGACTTTACGAATTTTTTTCTGATTTCTGATAAAGAATTAAATAAATTCATTTAGTACTCTCTGTAGTCTAGATATCAGAAAATATTTATACCAAGTATCAATCTTAAGCAACTGAATATAAAGATTTTATTCATTAAAAACCTCGCGTGCACAAAATAGCCCCACGGCGCACAAAATAGCCCCACTTGACGGTATTTTTAAAAACAAATAAAACTTAAAAATCGTTATGCTCATAGGATAGAAGACGTGAAGCGTAATACTCATTTTCCGATATCTCGAGAACTAAGAGACCCTCCATCAATTTTTTTTTAAATAAGTTAAATAGTTTTCTATATACACCCCATAAATTTCATTGAAATCGGTTGAAAACTCTTTAAGTTACAAGAATTTGAAAAAATAAAGGGTAAAAAATTCAAAGTGACGTAATTCCTAAAATTTTGAAAACTTTTCAAAAATATTTGATTAAGTTATCACTACCCTTAAATACTACAAATTGACCAACTTTGATCAAAATCAAAAACTTGACTTGCAACTTTGATTTTTTTGGTATGGAAACTCTCTATAGATATTATAGAATATATATGTATATTGTTTAATATTTAGAACTTATTGAGTTATTTTAGATTTTGAGACGTGTTTATTATAATAATACAATACAATTATTATTATTATTTATTATAAAATTAATTTTAATGTTGATGATATTTAATAATACCATATAATAATTTTATTTATTAGTATGCTTTTAATTGTAAATAATAAAATTATTTAGTTTTAGTCATTATTTAAGAATATGACGAAAAAATTTTTTATGTGATTTTTAAGATTTTTTAAAATTATTTGTGATTTTATTAATGTAAGGTGTCATTGAGGTGTAGTTAGCATTTATTTTTATGTAGGTGAGAGGGACCCAAGATAGACAGGTCCCTAAGATGGACATTTCGTATATAATTTTAAGATGATAGCGCCTTATGCTTTCTGTCATTTTTGTTGTTTGTATAGACGGAAAAAAAGTTTTCTTATATGTTTTTCTAAATTTGGTAAATTTATTTAAATTTATGATTTAGAATCAGTACTTAACGTTATAATATTCTTTATTTATCGTATAATAATATTCTAAAATGATTTTACTAATTTTGTGTAAATATAATTTTACGTTATAATATTCTTTATTTATCGTATAATAATATTCTAAAATGATTTTACTAATTTTGTGTAAATATAATTTTACTGGGGATAAAAAAATTGTGTCATGTACCCTAAGATGGACAGGCCCAAAATCTCAATGTAGTTATTTTCATATTTTCGATTTTACACTTTTTTCAATAATTTTTTGAACCAATTAAAATTTTTTATTTTCCAACAAAAAATGTGATGTTATCTTTAAAGAATTAGATATATCGATAGTTTTCGATATCTTATTACTTTTTACTGTGAATCTATTAAATTGAAGTATTTATGAATGTTATTTCTTAATAAATAAAAAAATTAAATTAAATTAATTTTTAATACATAATATTTTATTCGGTTTAGATTCTAGAGCAATAAATCGAAATCTTGGTCCCTTTATATAAATTCATCTTGGGTCCCTTTATTTCATATATATATGAAACGTTTGTATTCTGAAATTACTGAAATTACATTAAAGCATGTTTATAAAAAACATATTTACTTTTTCTAGTAGGGTTTTTTAAATAGCATTAAGATGAAATTAATTTTTATTTAATAACTTTTCTTTTTAGGTCCCACTGGAGAAAAGAAATTTATACTATACTTGTTGCATATGTTTCAAAATTCTGAAATCTTATGAATTGCATGAAATGTTTCAAAAGTTTCATAATTTATAATATAATAAGTTTTGGTAAAACAGAATACAATGGATTCTACGAATAAAAAAATATACTTTATAATACTTTATAATAAATGAAAAAGATCAAAACATTCTTATTCGGGGAGAAATGCTCAATGATAATCATATATACAAATTTCAAGAACTATTAGAAGTCGATTCTGGTGGCCATTTTCAAATGCAAAATGTGGGTTATTTACAAATGTTGGATGAAGTTAAACCCATTAGAAAAAATAAGAAACATATTCAAATCCTATTCAGTGGTTAAAAAAAAGGTCACTGGATTTGTACTTACTATGATTCAAATACTCTCTTTGTTTATGACAGCATGAATAATAAAATTTTAAATAATGATCAATGTCAATATCAAGATAGATTATATCCGTTTAGACCTAATGTAGTTTCTCCCACTGTTCAAAAACAACCCAATTATGTGGATTGTGGTGTTTATGTAATTGCTTCTGCAACTTCTGTATATTGTAATGTTAAACCTGAAAGTGTAGTATATAATCATGCAGTAATGAGAGAACATTTACAGACAATTTTTTTAAGTAATTGCTTATGTCATTTCCCTCTTATTTCAGATAATAGTAAAATTGCAAGTAGTGATAAACAAAATGTTAATAAACGAGTCAATCATTTTCGGAAAGTAGAGTTAAAAGAAGATACCCTTACCTGTGGCTTTTTCTAGGTTAATTTTATATACCGTTTTTATGGGTAAAAACGAGATTTATATTGAAAACCCTCAAAAATTTTTAAAAAAATAAAGAAAAATGATGAATTTCCTTTTGAAAATTGTCCAAAAGTTTTTTAAAAGCGTCAAATATAATCTTAAGAGAATTTTAAAGTCCATCATCAACCCCAAAACGACCCCTATTTTTATTTTTTATGTAAAACTATCGTGAAAAGTAAAAAATATTTATTTTTACAAGTATTGTTGTACATTTCTAAATTTTTTCAAGTGCACCAGTTTCAGTTTTTAGCTCCTACCCCTATCTTAGAACAACTCCTATGCTTAATCAGAAATTGGAAAATATCCCTATAACTTTTCTATTCTTATGAAATATTGCATTTAATGGTTTTTTTGGGTTTCTGATGAAGATTTTGGAGTCAATATTTAAGAATTCAAAATAGCATGGCGGATCCAAAATGGCGGACTAGCAAAATCAGAAACCCTTAGATATAAATTTTCAAATAAATGTTCCCATTTTCTTAGTAAAAATTAAATTTTTTAATAGAATTTACATTTTGATATTAAAAATTCTATTATATCTATCTATTATATCTATATCTGTTTTTCTATTTACTTTCTGTTTTGCTTATACATATATTCTCTAGATTATATTTATAGAGTATAATGAACTATCTTTCCTCAAACATCGACAAAAAAGAATGTGCGCGACAAATCAAAATTACTGAGAAAGATTGATTTCTTTTTATTTTTTATTTAAATAAAATAAGCTTTAGAATAATATTTTATTCACATATATTCATTTGCGGTAACAGCTACACTTTGACGAATGTGTTCAGTTAGTAACTAATTAAAAAAATTAAAGAAGAAACGTAGTATTTTTGGCACACCACACAAATTTCGGAGTGTTTTTTGAGCGAAATTAAAAAAGAATTGTTTTATTGCTTCTAAAATAAAGTTAATAATTATAAGACTTTTTGAACTTTTAGTCTATGTATCATAACATAATAACTGATAAACAACCAGAACAGTTTGTTAAAAAGATACAAGATGCATCTTCTTCCTATGTCAAAAAGTGATTTATCTCTCCTCATGATCCATTTCTTCTTTATTTAACCTATAAAAAAAATACGATGGGTATTGCAAAAAAAAAATTTTTTTAGTTTGAATAAGAAAGATTTAGAAATTCTCATTGAAGGAGAAATCCTAAATTATAATCATATATACAATTTTCAAAAACTGTTAGAAGTCGAATGTGGATGCTATTTTCAAATAAATATTATAAAAATAATATAAAAGAAGGTTTTGTTTCCATTGCATAAAATAAATATAATAGAATACTTTTATTCATTAAAGAAAATTCGAAGATTTAAAAAAATTCTTTTATTCACATTTTCATTTATTACGTTTTAAATAAAATAGCCTAAAATACGCCTAGGATGCACCAATCATGCGGTTATGTTCAAAGTTGTGTCAAAAAAAAATTTTTATTGCTTCAAGTTTATCTTTTGACTAAGATGTGCTTTTACTGTTTACATGGAATTTGAAGGACAAATAAAGATTTTATGTTAGATTTATGAAATTAATAAGTTTAAAAAATTATTATACTTACTTTTAGTAATAAATATGAATATAACTTTTTAAACTTGGCTACTTCTTAACATAAAGAATGGAATACATTCTAATATTAGCCTTACATTCTATTGTTACAAATTAGACACGCGCATGCGCGCACGCAATATCTTGCTAGTTTTCTCATGTTATTTCAGTATGTAACCATGCGCACTGGCACTATTCGTGTCAAACATGTTAAGTTCAACATTTTTGCATGCACAACATATTGTTGCACATGCGCAGTAGTGCACTACAGCTTGGTAAACGTGCGCACTACGACACATTGTTATTTCCAATGTGCAGTAGTTTACTATTGCTATTACACATGCGCAGTGATGTACTATGATAGTCACACATGTTCTCTAATTAAAGTCAAAGATTGCGCATGCGCAGTGGTTTTTTTTCATTATTACTGTAATCAATGACCAATAATAATAGAAAAAAATATTCGCATTCACTTAAAATTTAAAAATTTAAAAAATTTGAGAGAAAAATTTATATTATTGAATATAAAAACTAATAAAAATGTTGAAAATGTATTTAACTTTATTAAATTTATTCTTTTTCTCTTTAAAATATTTATAAAATATAACAAATTTTGTTCTAAAACTTTTCAATCTTTCATACCTTGAAAAACCATTTTCTGGAGATACTGAGAAGGTGGAGGGGGGGGGGGGGTGGTAAAAATTAATTAAAATTCTGTTTACGATGCCGAAATTTTCGACTTTTGATTATTCGACTTGTTTTGATATATTCTAAAAAAATCAGTATTTTCTTGCTAATTTGGGTATGCTGAACACGAATCTAAAACTGTTTTTCTATATCTGATTACGAGACGAAACAACGGGGAATAGAACCTGAAAATAATTTGCAGCAACGAGATTCCTATCATAATAGTTTCGAATTAAGCAGTGACTCAAAATCAAGAAGGGAATGTCAACAACCACTCACACATTTAGCCAGCCTCATAGAAAACAGCCCACACAGCCTAGAAAGCGTTTCTCGTGGATCTACTGCGCATGGAAATTATTTACCTCCTCAGTTCTCTGACCTCTCTATCTACTTCCAAAATGTCAGGGGCGTAAGAACTAAATTACATGTTTTAACGCAATATATTCCTTCATTTAATTATGATATCATAGTTCTTACGGAAACATGGTTGAACGATAGAATAAATAATTTAGAGCTAGGTTTTCAAGATTACGATGTATTTGGAATTGATAGAAATATAGAAACAAGTGTCAATTTGTGCGGGGCAGGGGTACTGATAGCAACTTTAAAATTACTATGAGCTTCAGTTATAAAAACTTGCTTTTATCAGTCAAAGCAAAAAAACCTATTGTTTACTTGTAATGATATCACAAATGTACGAAATTCTCGTGTTTTGTACGCGTTTGCGGGTCAGCACTCGCAGTTTTCAGGTTAGTGACGTTAGAGATAAAAAAACTTCCGAACAGTGAAAAAAATAACTTTCATCGCGCAGGCGCATTGCGGCGCGGCGCATTTCTACAGCGAAAAACTACCAGAAAATTAAACGAACTGATAGCTGTTCACGTTTCTTTTTCTATCTTGTGTACTTTTCAAGAAAGACTGGAGTTTTTTTATTAAATTTATTGTTAATATATTCTTTAACTTATCTGTTTCTTAAGAAGGCTAAAAAAATATTTTCAGTAAGTTAAAAACATTTAAGTTTGGAAAAACAGATAAAACATAAATTTTTAAAAAAAAAATTGCAAAATATATTATGAAAAGTAGTTGAGGACAGATTTATCTACAAGGTACATGAGTTTACATATATGGATTTGGGGATTTAGTGACTCAAAATATTATTTTCCAAAAATTTAACTTTTAGCCCCAGTCTCCCCTACATTAACTCCCCATTTACCTTTTTGGTGTATAAACAAAAATCAGCCTGTGGTCTTTTAAATTCCAAATTAAGTAAACAATCATTTATTTTTTGGTTCCATTATTTCGACGCTCGCTTAAGCCTGTACAAAAATTTTCTCAACTTAAAAACATGATATTTTTAGCAATTTACCCCCTCCGGTGGATATACGTAGACATTTTTTCTTAAATCCCTACTTAAAAATGTGGAGTTGACATCAAGTTGTTTAAGATAGTATTTTTTGTGAGTTGCTACAAGTAATAAAGTCCTGATCGTACACATTTTAGCTACTGGTATATATATATTTCGTCAAAATCAAAAGAATCTTTTTGTGCACATCCTCTGACTACTAAACGAGCTTTAAACTTATCTTGCGTTTTTTCCTCAAGTGATTTCATCGTAAAAACCCATTTTGACGTTAGTATTTCAGTTCCTTTTGGGACTCTCACTTCGTCCCACGTCTTGTTCTCTATTGTTGAATCTAGTTCTCTTTCCATAGCATCTATCCACATTTGTTTATCCTTCCTTTTATTTATTTCCTTTAGACAAGTTGGGACTTCTTTAACATACGACATCGCATCAAAGGTCATATACATCTCATAGTCTGCAAATTTAGTTGGTAATATTCTTTGTCTTTTTTCCCTTGTAACAGTCCTTTTCTTGTTCTTCTTCTTGTTCTTCTTCTTCTTTTTCATTATGATTCTCTCGTATTTGAGTAAACAGTCAGCTATCTTCGATTTCCTTTTCCTGTATAATTTCATCACCCTTATCTTCACTTGCGTCTATTTCTACTCTGTTTGATTTAAAATAAAAATCATTTTCATTAAATATCACATATCTTGAAATTATTATTTTCTGCTTAGCTATATTCCAAAGCCTATATCCTGTAGACGTATAACCCATCATAATGCACTTTTCTGTTTTGTCATCAAATTTATCTCTAAATTGCTGTAGTTTATGAGAATACGCAGTACATCCAAAAATGGTGTATAACAGTATACAATTTACTTTGAACAAAAATAACAATCAAAAAATCACATTTGAAGATAGAGAATTTTCTAGAAAACTTAGTGGCACAAAAAATTTTCTTAATGACAGTGACAATTTCATTTTTACCACATTTAACAAAGTCAACCGTACTGTTTGTCTTAATATAGTAGATTACATTGCTATAGCGAATATTCTATTAGATGACAAGGATGTTTAAAAAAAATTAATAAACATCCTTTTGTAAAATTACGTTCTAACGTCTCTGGAATTTTTAAATCTTTAAATGATGACGGCTATCTCTCCTTAAAATTTTATTATAACGCGCTCACTCAAACTGACACAACACTTCCAATGTTTTAGGGTTTACCCAAAATTCATAGGACGGATTCCCCCCTCAGTCCGATTGTTTCTTGTGTTAATTCTCCAAATCATTCTTTCGCTAAAATTTTACATCAAAAATTAAAAAACATAGTTTCTACACCTTCGTCACACATCAAGAATAGTGTTAAACTTTAGGTAGTAGCCCAGTGTGACGCTTGAAATTGAAATAAATCTATGATTTATTAAAATTCAGAATATGAAAAAATAAAGAATTTATCTATTCAGGTATGTTGTAGACATCTTTCTAAAAGTGTCCTATGAGTTAGCCGACAAAAAAAAATTTAGTCTGAGTTATAGAAACTCAAAGTTGTGCACAAAATAAACCCCATGGTCGGGCTATTTTGTGCATCAAAGTTTGCTTATTTATAAAGTTTTGTAAAAAAATTTTTTTGAACGTTTTTGCTGCCTGAAGTATTATTTCTAGATATTCTAGAGTACAATAAAGGAAAACAAAGCCAGAAATATTTGTTTTCTAGGAATTGTTTAACTAATTTCAATGTAAAACACTAAAATTTCACAAAAATGTAGATTTACAAAAAAAATTATTTCTTTAAGAAAATTTTACTTAAGATAACTTCTATTACACTTTTTGAGTTATTTTAAGAGAAAAAGTTTCAAAACTAACTTAAAAAGCATGTAATTATTAATGTTACTTTTTTGAGGTTTTTCGGGGACCATGTGTAAAACTGAGATTTTATGCTTATTTCTTGTCTTTTATAACAAAACTAAGACAAAAGTGTTTCAAAACGAAATTCTAAAGTAATTTTCATTAACTACAAAACAAATTATTGAAAAAAACTTGATTTTAAAGAATGCACAAAATATCCCACCAAATCCTGGTTTTTCAGTTTTTGACACTTTTTTCTCAAAGTATGCAATAAACAGTTAGCGCATCACGTATACATTATCACAACTAAATTGTCAACAATTATTATTAACACCTTTAAAAACACTTTTAGACTTCCGGAGATCTGAACATAATTTTGAGAACTTTGATAATTACGATTTTTTTCTGATTTTCGATAAAGAATTAAGTAAATTCATTTAGTAATCTCTCTAGTTTAGTAATCAGAAAATATTTATACCAAGTAGCAAAACTAAGCAACTGAATATAAAGATTTTATTCATTAAAAACCTCGCGTGCACAAAATAGCCCCACTTGACGGTATTTTTTTTTTTTGACGTCTTCAACTATATAAAAACATGTTTTTTTGCAATAATTTAAGTTTTTTGGCAATGATTTACGTTAATTTGGTAATAATTTTTAACGTCGAATTTGACTCCTCGGAAAAAAATCAGAAATTTTTCGGTACACTTCAGGGCCTTTGGCAGTCACCTAAAATAAAAATGTCAAATACATTATTTTTCTACTAGTAGTATTTTTACCTTCCATTATTTAATATAAAACACTTATTTTTCGATTTTGGAAGAAAGGATTAAAAAATAGACAACACTATTTTTTTTGTTACAACGACGTTTCGGTAGCTTGGTTCGCTACCATCATCAGTCACTTTAATGTAAAATAATTTAAACCACAATAACACTTAAAAAATCACAAATTAAAACACAATAAATAAAATTAAAATTACCTAATTAACTAAAACATTTTTTTGTTACTTTTGTCAAAAACGAAACGACATTGATATAAATAAATTAAAAAATTTCTTTCAAAAACTAAGTCGAAAAAATAAAATGTTGTCATTTTTCTTTTAAAATTTATGAAACCACCGACAATACAGTTATTGTGAGTGATTAGTCAATACTAAGGTGTGATAGTGATAATAACAAACTATATATAAACGTCAGGGTCGCTGTGCTATTAGAATTAAGATTCATTCTTTCAACTTTCTTATTAATGGAAAATAAGTCTTGCTTAGAAACTGAATATCATCTTTTTTATTAATAGTAAAATCATTACTTTTTATGTGTAACATTTCAGAAACACGTCTTTTTCTCCAGTTAGTTTCCATATCTACAATTATTGCGTTTTTAAAGTTGAAAGAATGATTATAATCCTTTTGGTGCTTATTAATAACATTTTCAATCTTTTTTCTTTTTTCATGTTCGCCAACTCTTTCTTTTAAGGAACGTTTAGATTCACCAATATAGGTAGCAGGACAGTCGTGACAGTTAAATTTATAAACAATCCCTTTAATATCACATTTTTCAGTCGAATCTTTCCTAAGTCTTATGACAGAATTAAGACTTTTTTTAACCAAAGGGATAGAGATAAGATTAAATTTTTTTAGGATATTAGAAAATTAAAAGTAAATATTGTTAAATGGTATACAAACTTTTGGTAGGCGACTATAAATAGTTGACAAATTTGTTGTTGTTGTTAGTTGTTCACTTTCAATTGATTTCTTATTTAAAATATTAGTCCGTATTTTCACATATTTTTTTATGAAATCTAAAGGATAATCGTTATTGCAAAGAATGTTTACAACTTTTTTTACATTATCCTTACAACATCAAAAAATTTGTCAACTATTTATAGTCGCCTACCAAAAGTTTGTATACCATTTAACAATATTTACTTTCAATTGTCTAATATCCTAAAAAAATTTAATCTTATCTCTATCCCTTTGGTTAAAAAAAGTCTTAATTCTGTCATAAGATTTGGGAAAGATTCGACTGAAAAATGTGATATTAAAGGGATTGTTTATAAATTTAATTGTCACGACTGTCCTGCTACCTATATTGGTGAATCTAAACTTCATTTGTTCTTTCAAATTTGCAAGGACTTTTTGATTTATCTTGTATAGTTTATCTCTAGATAACTTTGAATGCAGATATACCAAATTCTCAAACTGCAATTTTGGCAGGTAAATCGGCTCACCCTGTGGGGAAAATCGTCGACTTTTATTTTTTACGAAAAGTAAAAAAGTTCAATGATCTTTATTTTGTAAATATGAAAAGTACGTACATTCTTATTATAATTATGCAGTGTTGGATCAAGATCAAAATTTTTTGGGGGAACTTGGCCCCTTAAATTAAAGAGAATTCATTAGACCTCACTTTTTTCATTTTCTATAAATAATAAGAAAGTTAATACACTCAATATTGGTAATTATTAAAAATAGTCATATTCTTATCATAATTAAGCATTAAGCCAGCTAAGATGATTAACCGAAAAACCCCTCTGTCGCGAGAACTCATTTATTCCATTTTGACTTTTGACTCTTTAAAAAAAATACAAGTAATATTTGGTACATATAAATAAAATAGCATAGGTGTATCGAAAGACTACATCTGAGAGAATAAAAAAAGTTACCTGAAAAAATTATGCTGGTAAATTAGTGTACTAAAAACGTAAAAGTTGGTAAGTAAAACACTGTACGCGGGACGCATAAAAACATAAAACCCTATCTGACACGAGGTTGAGTCAATAGAATTGCACTAAATTTCGTTTACCTAACTAAAATGTTGAGACCTATATTTTATAGCGACTTTTCTCTCCTAAATTCTAATTAAATCGTGAAAACGCTAATGAGCCAAATAACCCGCCGGTTCGGATTGCCCCGCACTCCCCTACTAAATTTTTATTTAAAAATACCTTTTTTAAATTCAATGGTAAATTCTATTAACAAATTCATGGAACTCCAATGGGTACTTCTATTTCACCCTTTTTTGCAAATATTTTAATAGATAATTTGAAAATGGAATATCTAAATATTTTAGAACATAAATATAAGTGTAATATAAAGTTTTATTTTCGTTACTTCGATGGTACAATTATTTGTATTCATAAAGATTTTATAGGCACCTTTTGACAAGTTTTCATTTCTTATTATAAAAAATTGCTATTTATGCATAAAGTAGTAATTGACGGAAGAATAAATTTTCTCGACTTGACTCTCATAAGAAAAAATAATCGCCTTGTTTTTGACTGGTACCAAAAACCTACTTGTTCAGGAAAACTTTTAAATTTTTTATCTAATCATCCTGTTAATCAAAAACAAAATATTTTGTTAATCTTGTCGACAGAGCTTCTCTCTCACAGAATTCTTTTTATAAGAAAATAGTTGAATTGGCTTAAATTGTACTTATTAATAATAACCATTCTAAAAGTTTTGTCAATAATTGTATTTCTGAGATTCTCAAGTGTATTAGATTTAGGAAAAAATATAACAAAATAGAGTTACCCGCTCAAAAAAAATCTTTGTATGATAGACAATTTAAAGTTACAATTTCGTATAAAAACAAACTTTTTTACTTGAAATGTAAACATAGTCTAAAAAATTATAACATCTGCTCCATTCCTGGACTTGAAAAATCCTTAAATAATATTGTAAAATTAGGCAATAATCCACTATGCAAATGGAAAAAATGTGGCGTTGTTTACAAGATTTTATGTAAAAATTGTAATGCAGTTTATTATTGTGAAACTAAAAGATTTGTCGAAAAGCGAGTTTCTGAACATGAAAATAATAAAAAAACCCAATTTTTTTATCAATTGTCATTTTACTAATAATAATCATAAATTTAACTTTCAAAATACTAAAACTATTGACTATTAACGCGATTGGAGAAAACGTGTTCTGTCTAAAATGATTTTTATAAATAGTGACCTGACTAGCATAAATGTTGAAGAAAATTTCGATGATTTAAATAAAACTTGCAAACATCTTCCACAAAAGAACTATCCACCCACACAGCACCGGAACTTTCCAGAACATTCCCAACATTCAGGGAAGTTTCAAAACTTCCAGTAAGTTTGATGGAAGTTCCAGAACTTCCTTGAAGGTTGGGAATGTTCAGGGAAGTTCCGGTGCTATATGGGCAATATCTTGATTACTTTTAACTTTACTTGTCTAATTTATTCCAATTTAGTGACTTGTTTTGATTCTCATGTTATTCTATATTTGTTTTCGTCGTTAAGCTTGTAATCGTCACTTTCACACTTTTCAGTTAGTTTGTCCTTGACCTAAGGCGAGCGAACGCTTTTGACAAGTCGTAGTCTGTGAGGTTTGTTTAAAATAATTTTAATAATTTCGGCATAAGTTAAAAATCCTTTCTTAATATGTACATTCTGTGTTTGGTTCGTGTAAAAAAATATTTACTAAGTGTTTACACTTGTTATTACAGATGTCTATGAATTTTAAACGAAACGTCGCAAATAAATTACTTATGCGATTGATTTAATTTGTTAGTATTTAATACCTACACAATTTTTGTTCTGTTGATCGAAAAATCCCTTCCGTGTTTTTAATATTTGTTTTGAGCAAAATACTGAGGAGAGACGAAAAGGTAGATAAAAATAACTGGCCGAGAAAAGAAAACATTGGGTTAATGATTCGTCCTTTCATTTAAAAAAAATGGAAACAGAATATACAGAAGTATACGAAAGGTCGTTTTTCAACAACAAAAAATTGTTCCTCATAGGCTTTGAAAAAAAACAAAATATACCTTATTTTTGTCTAATTTTGAAAATGATCCACTTCAAAACCTGATTTCATACAAAAAAAGTTATGGAAAAAATTTAAAGAACCAGTTAATTATTGCTTAATTCCTGCCCAGCAAAGTCGCATTGGACCTTTAAAAAAATTAATTGGTAATGTCTTTATTTACAATAATAAAAGACCATGCTATTTTCGGTTGTAACAGGTACATTTGAGTGAAGCAAATTTTAAGTTATAAATAATAAATCCTATAATTATATAAGATTGTTAAGGAATATGCGACTTTTGTTTTTCTAATAAGCTTAATCATTTTTTAGACACTTTTTTTAAAAAATAACCCAAGTAGCACGTAATATTACGTGAGTACCGCAGTAATATTATATACAATATTAGTAATATTATGAGCTGATGTTGCAGTAATATTACAGTGACATTAAAATGTCTGCGTCAAGGTAATATTTCAGGATAATGTTGAGGTAATATTCAGTTAATATTACAGTAATATTACAAATCTTCTTGTTATATTTCGTTAATATTACAAATATGTAGTTCAATATGAAGAAGACTTTCTGAAGTGTATTATAAGACATAAATAGCCGAGTGGTTTAAGGCGTCTACCTACTTGGTCAGTTTACAAATGTTTAACATTACTGTAATATTACTTTGTAATACTACCTCAATATAACATTGCAATATTACCTTGACGCGGACATTTTAATGTCACAGTAGGATTATTGTAACATCAACCTGTAATATTACTAATATTGAATGTAATATTACTGCGATACTCACGTAATATTACGTGCTATTTGGGAAGTGCATGAAAGGTTCCAATGTATCGCAATTTTTGCTACTGAATATTCGTTCTGTCATGAAATAGACCCTAGTCAAGGCTCAAGTCCTTCTACATGGAAGTAAACCTCAAATTGTGAGAATCAATTTCTCTAAAGTACCTAAGTATCCGATAGATGTCCAGGTCATTTCCGGTCAACTTCTTCAGGGAAGTTAACCTGAAAATGTAAAAATCGACACCTCAGAAGTATCCAACCGAAGTCCAGGTATTTTCCGATCAACTTCTTCAGGTAAGTTAACCTCTAATTGTGAAAATCGACTTCTCCGAAGTGCCTAAGTACCCGACAGATGTCCTGATCATTTCCGGCCAACTTACGCAGAGAAGTAAATCTCCAAATGTAAAAACCGACTTCTTTGAACTCCTAAAATACCCAACCGATACTTAACCGAAATACCCAAATACCTTGTCGATAGAAAATACCTTAAACATACCTAAAAAATCACTGATTCGGTATGCTTTAGTTATTTTTACTCTTACAAAACAGGTTTCCATTTTCTGCTATGCATGGGTACTCCTTTTAAATGTCGCGATTACTTATTTAAGTTTCAATATGATCATAAATCTACGTTAAACTGGAATACCGATGTCTACCTGTTTTATTTTCTTTTAAGGTTTGTTATCCAAAAGTTTTATGACTCAAAAATTTTGCAATCTGACAATTTTAAATTGGAGACATAAAAATTGTAAATTTTTTGTTTTTAATAATTATGAATATCTAAAAATTTTCTTAAAATTAATCAAATTAAATTACAGCCAGTTATTATAAATACTGTTTTTTTTTCATTAGAAACAAAATTTTTGAGAAAAAAATTTGAGACACAGAATCGTTAAAACACGTAGAATGCAAATTCTTAATTTATAAATTGCTAATTAAAAAATTAGAGAAGTTCTTATTTCTGGTTTTTAATCCCTTTCAGATGTGTCAAAGTTTAACGATCTCTTTCGTCCCTGTTTCAACATTTGAAATTTAACAAATGTACTGGTAAAAGAATTTATTTCTTATTAAATAAAATTGTTTGAATAGTTAAGTTAAAATTTTGGTTTATTAAAATTTTAAATCTGTAAATTCTAATAATTATGGCGATTGAAAATTTTTGGTAAAAGCCTTACAATTAAATAAATAGTAGCGTAATTCTTAAACAGTACCCACTCAGCACCGAAAACCTTCTGAATTTTTCCTGAATATTGGTCCACATTTTCCGAATATTCTAACCTAACACTCAGTGAAGTTTCGTGGAAGCATTAAAATGTCCACTATGGTTTCTGTGACACTTACAGCTGCGCAGTAGTTTTTATTTTTTAGAATCCTACTGGTGTCAAATGTAACAAATAAATTTGGTCAACTACCAAATCAAAAAAATATTTGGAAATTTTTTTTTAACTTTCCCTGAATATTATAAAAATATTAAGCGGTGGTCCTCGAATAATCTCAACCCTGACTTTCTTCTATTTTCTTTTTGGGAATGTTAGCGGACTGCTTCAGAACTATTTTGCAAGAAAAATTAAAATCGAAGAGTGAGCACTTTTTTTTAAAAATTTAGTATTTATTTTCCTCTTATTCAATATGTTATTAGAATTATATGTTTAAAAGTATATATTACACAAAATAAATTTAATTTCAGAAACATTATATTTATTAATTTAAAATAATTTAAATAGATGCAAGAGACATTTTCAAAAAACCTAAATATTTTTAAAGTGTTACGAGTTATATTCACAAACTGCTCTTAATTATTTGTCAATATAATCAGGATTATTTCGTGAAACTTTATATTTATCCCATGTCATTGAAAAGTTGTAAGAAACCGCTTCAATGGGTTGTTCACCAAAAGTACATGCAGTATTTTTCCATGTAAAATATTTTTGCACTAAACATCAAAAAGGTTTAAATTTTTTTTATGGAAGCTGTTCATTACGACTTTTCATTGAAATGAATAAATATAAAGTTTCACGAAATAATCCTGATTAAATTGACAAATTATTTAGAGCAGTCTGTGAATATAACTCGCAACACACTTAAATTATTTAGGTTTTTTGAAAATGTCTCTTGCATCTATTTAAATTATTTTTTATTAATAAATATAATGTTCCTAAAATTTAATTTTTATAATTTTCTTTAATTATTTTATTTATTATTTATTTTGTCTAAAAATACAATTATAATATTATATTAAATAAGTAGAGCGTAAATACGAAATTTAAAAAAAAATTATTAAAAAAATCACAATTAAAAAAAGTGATCACCCCTCGATTTTATTTTTTCTTGCAAAATATGCCTGAAGCAGTCCACTAACATCAGTGGCGTTACTTGGTTTTGAAGGCTCCCCGCAGAAAGTAAAAATGGGCCCACTTCAGAAATTTCAAACAAAATTTTAAACTATCCCACTTTTAATCAATTCAATTTTTTATTTGTATCACATAAATTTAAAGTTAATGAAATAAGGATCAATATTAAACAAAAGAAAATAGAAAATTTTATTTATTTTAGAAATTATGAACTCTCAAAACTTGTCTCTCTATTTTAACCTTTTTGACTATAATCATTTTTTTTATTTATCTATTTTGAAAGAAACTTGTGGCACATCGAATACCCTTAATGAAATTAAATCTTTAGGTTTTTATAAAGAAGTGTCCCCAAGATGGACACCTTCCTAAAACTCTCTGAAAAATGTGGTAAAAAAAAATAAACATCGAGTAACAATTCTTAAACTAATTTTTAATCATATTACTGTATTTATCAAGAACTTCAATTTAATAGCTTAACAGTCACAAAGTAATAAGATATCGAAAAATATCGATATATCAAAATTTCAAACGATAACATCATATTTCATGGCGGAAAATAAAATATTATAACGTTAAGGACTTATTCTAAATTATAAATTTAATTAACTTTACCAAATTAAGAAAAAACTGTAACGAAACTTTTTTAGACACAAAATAACGTGATATGTGTAAAAAGCGTGATTATTTTTAATTATTATTATTTTTTTTTAATTATTTTATTTCTTCAAATTACATAAATCGTGGAGTTGAACTAGGATGAGAGGAATAAATCTTCATGAGAATCTGAATCCTTGTTTTAATCTTTAGGACAACTGGAACAAAGCAACTTGTTAGCTTAAGGCATCAAAATTACGGGAGAGTAAAAAGGAAATAGATTGTAAAATCTTATTTTTTTTAGTGAATCTAGTGCGTGTGAGATGTCCCTTCAAAATCCAAGTTACAATGCCAGACGATGGTTTATGTGTCCTAGTCGTCTCAAATTTCAGGGTCAAGTTCTTTTTCCAACCAGAAGTCGCTCGATGCAGATGAGAATATTGATGAGGGGTCGTTGATCCACAATTTCTCAGTTCAAAGTTTCTTAGAGACGAAGATTCAGGGTAAAGGGTTAAAGGGTTAAATTTGATAAAAGGATAAAGGGTCAAAATTGATTGCAGGGTTAAAAGGATTTAAACTGATGAGAAGGGTTCAGTATTTAAGTTAGTTGAAAAGGTTGAATGAATGAAAGGGTTAAGGGTTAAAAAGGGTTAAAATAGTTGAAGGGTTAAGGATTAAAACTAATTACTGACAGGTTATGCCAGGAGTTCTACGCTTCCACTTTTCTTTCTCTGTTTTCAATAAAATGTTCACAAATACAATTTTACATTTAATTCGCACACTCACTACAATATACGTAAGATTCTTCACGACCGATACAATTGAAATCGATGGTTTATTCGCAAAATTATTAACTCGAAAGGAGTGTATACAGTGCTCGAATATAAAACTTGATGATTGTTGCTGAGATACAAAATTTAAATTGGCGCGTTACAAGACCAGTACTAGGGAGATATAATACTCGCGAATATAGAACCGTTGTAGAGCTTTTAAGAGAAGAGAACCGTTTCAGAAGATGTAGGACGAAGAACTGATTTTAGTTTTCATCGAATTTGTAAAGAAACCTCGGTTTCCTGTATTTTCATCCCTTCCGAAATTTTGCGTGGGCTACACATCGCATCGCCGAGTGAATGGTGCAACTTCCTCGCAACGCCAAGTGGAAAGGTCCAACTCGTCGCAGCGCCGAGTAGCGTGACCTACTTCCGGATTTCGGGTGATTACTCGCGATTTTGATTAAATTCGAGGGTTATCAAAAGCTCGAATGTAATGCTTCCACCCTTATGATAATATCTTATTCATTTCCCAAATTACACAATAGAGCGTAGGGCATTCGAAAGCAATTCTAATTATCGTCGCTTTCAGATTTCAGATTGTTTAATCATAATAAATTTGAGAGATTTTATAAACCCTAAATATAAGGTTGACATCCTTATAAAATACACTATTGATTTTATATAGTACGTCACGGGAACGTGACATGTGCATGAAAAACTTCATAAGGCGCTATCGTCTTTAACAGAAATATTATACGAAATGTTCATCTTGGGGCCCACTCCCCTATACAAAAACTAAAGAGAGAAGAAGTAGGTGTTAAAAAGAAAATAAAAATTAATCATTTTCAGAAAATTAGAGAAAAAAAGAAATACCTACAAATTTTATAATGTGCGGGAAATTGACAATTGTTTCTCACCTTAATAAACAACCACTTGTTGATTTTTTCTTCATTATAGGTTAAAGATGTTTTTAGTTGTAAATTAAAATAACTAACTGTAGTTAAAATTTTTTATCTGTCCATGAATAAAATTTAGAAGTTTGGAATAGAAACTTTACTTGGGTCAATTTTGAATAAAGGGCTTAAAAAAATTCCAGCCTTTTTTTATTGAAAACTTAAAGGTTTCTGAGATACGCTCATATATTAATTAAAATCATAATTTATTTTGAATTTAATTCATACAACTTTAATAAATAAAATAACACAAATATATGCCCTTTTCTATCTCATTCTTACGATTTAAGAATTCGACATTTCTATCCCATATTATATTCTTCAACCTGAGACACTGTTACTTTGTACAGCTACTAACATCAAAGGATTTTAGGTTCTATTTATTAAATATTTAATTTTAATAAAAAAAACAATAAAAGATTTATATAACATAAACTACAAAAAAAAAATTTTTTGTCGAAACGATAAGGGCCCAAATCGGGCCCCCTAAGTCAGCGGGACCCCCAGCACCGCGGGGTCTCGCGGGGGTGTATTTACGCCACTGCCTAACATCCCCAAAATGAAAATCAGAGGTAGAAGAAGATCAGGGTTGGAATTATTCGAGGACCACTGTGATTAGATGCGGAAATTCCCTGAAAATTATAACCATATTTTCAAAAATATTTCGCGTCCAATATTCCCCATGGCGGCCATTTTAATGTTTTCACGAAACTTCGCTGAATATTAGATTCGAATATTCTGGAATTATGGACCAATATCAAGTGGAAATTCAGGAAATTTCCGGTGTTGTGTGGGTAGAAGATTTTAAAAAACTGATATCAATCCGCTCTCCAGCGTTTCCTAATTATCACAGAACAAAAAGTTTAAAGGGTTAAATGGATTGCACAGCTTTAAAAATCGATTTTTTTATTGTCTTAAGACAATAGGCAATAGGCTAGGAAAGGTTATAAATAAGAGGTTAAATGCCCTAGCACAACCCTACGAAAAGCAACAAAACACACCCTGGGAGATTCCAAGATTATGAATATTTCCCAGGGCCTGGGAAAAGACTGGCAAAACTATGGCGAACAAACTTCTACATTTTTTTAAATCTCGACGTGGCTAAACCTCGCAAAAGCCTAGATGACGAACTTTAAAATTTTTTAAAATTTAGCCTTGGCTAAGCCTGGGAAAAGCCTAGCTGATGAACTTTGAAATTTAATTTAAATTTAGCCTTGGTTAAGTCTCGGAAAAAGCGTGGCTGACGAACTTAGTAATTTTTTTAAATTTAGCGTTGGCTAAGCCTGGGGGTCGAGTATGTAATTTGATTTGATTGAACAGAAGTGAAAAAAAAGTGAAGTCAGGCGAAATAAAATCATTTTGATTGAAAAAAAGTGAAAAAAAGTGAAGTCAGGCGAAATCAAATCATTTCGGAATCAAATCAAATTACATAATCGACCCCCTGGGAAAAAACTGTCTGACAAATTTAGACATTTTTTTTATCTAACCGTGCTCAAGCTTGGGAAACCCTATCTTACAATGATAGGACTTTTTTAGTATTTAAAACTTGTTTAACCTGGGAGAAGCTTGGCTGACGATTTTAGTAATTTTTAATAGATCTAGCCTCCGCCAAGTCTGTAAGAGCAAGGTTAATGAAGTTATTTTAGAAATTTGCCAGTGGCCAAGTCTGGGAAGATCCTGTCTTGTCAGCTTATATATTTTTAAGTAAATTATATCTGCTTAAGACAGGGATTAGCTTGGTTAAAGAGAAAACCATATGTCAGTCTTCGTATTGCAAAATTATAAATAATGAATAAGTAAGACGAAATTGAAATTTGTAGGTTACATGTGCACGCCTTAGTAAACCTTGATAAAAATAATATACTTTTATGACTTGGAAATAAATTGTCTTAGTTTTTATATAATATGATATAGTGATTTCTATTTTTTTGTATTTATGTCGATTGATGCTTCTTCCCTCTTTGCGAAAAAATAAAATTTTAATGTTATTTTATATAATATAATTATTATTATTATATCTTTAATTTCTATAGACTTTACCCTTTTTCTTGTTCAATTTGGTTATCAGCTTTGACACCGCTAGTGTCATAAATATTTTTCTTATCTAATACCTTAATATTATTTTTATTTTTGGGATGTCTCAGCGTATAGCACTGAAAGTTAAAGTACCTTGCATTTTCCATGGACGTAATCTGAAATAAGGTTTAAAAACATTCTAATCCATTTACGAATACATAGAGCGGTAAAGAAATGAAAAAGAAAAGAGTAAGTATCAAATGAAACTAAAAAATAACTATAAGTTAATAGTTTAAAAGACAACGAATGGATTATTGAGTAGAATTTTTCAAATTTTGTACTTAAAATACATACTGTACACTGCCAATCGTATGTCGTCTGGAACAGGTTTCAGTGAATTAACGCCTTTTCCCAAGCCGAGCGCAGTCATTTTCAGTAGTTCTTCTTTCCCTAGTGATTCTAGCATCAGCCTCCTCATCATTTCCTTGGGTTTTTTTTAATCTTGTAAATTCAATTTCTCTAGATGCATCAATCCAAACTGCATTGTTAACAAGTTTCACGCTCTTTGAATTTTTAGTAGGTCCCAAGTTAGAATTACTAGGAAATAGCTTAGAAAAAGTATATTGATTAGAAGTATGTACTGCATATATACATATTATAGAAATATACGTATACATGTGTCTATTTGTTATATATAAATATAGATAAATGAAGGGATTAAGGGTTTAAGGAATTATTAAAAAATGAAAAAATAATAATTACTTATTACAAAATTACTTCTGTTAATATAAATAATATATTTTTCACTGATTTATATAAATTTATAAATATCTTAAAAGCGTCTGTAAAAAATAAATTAATAATACAAACAAAGTTTTTCAATTTTGCAACTAAATATAACTAACCGGCATAGTTTCAGCAGCACCTCCACTTGACACAGAATGACGGGCAGTTTACTGCTAAATTTTCTAAAAATGTTGCAACTTCTGGAGTAACTAGCAAAAAGTAAAACATTTTTATGAGTAAATTGCAGAAGTTAAAAGAATGTAATATAAAAGACAAATAATGATATAATTATGACATTATTCTTTAAGTCAGCAACCCCTGTGCACATTAAAATTTTTCAGATAAAATATTTTATTGTAGTTTAAATTTTTTGTCAAAATATCAAATTTTTGATGCTATATGGAATTTTTTATTTTCCTCTAAGGGTTCAAAAATTAACCACATAAATGCTAAAAAAATATATAAAATGTATGAAAAATAAACTAAAAACTCAAACTTATTAATCTAAAAAACTACGAGATTTAAATAAAATAGTTAATCGCATTTGCAAAGCTAACTAAACGTTACCAAGTATTATAATAAAGAACAACCCTTTAAAACCATCCCTTAAACACGTTTTAAAAAATATTGACAAATATCTCTAAATATGTATAGACAAAGCAATTTATTAGAGGATTCACAAACTTTAAAAATCTCTAAGAATAAATAACTATAAACCTTACCCCTAATAGCATTAAAAACCGCACTTTAAAATCATCCCCTGACCAATAATCCAAAAATTGGAAAATTTTTATTAAACAAATATAGTAAAAACATTTTGAGAGATTTTAAAATTAAAAAAAAAATAAATTTTTAATCTAAATAACTACGAGATTTTAATGAAATAGTTAATTACATTCTGAAAGATAATCAAGATTTACCAAACAGCATTATAATAAGGAACAACACTTCAGAACTATTCCTAACACATAATTTAAAAAAAATATTGACAATACTTACTACTAATACCATCAAAAGCCACCCTTTAAAATCATCTTTTAATAACTAATCCAAAAAATGGAGAATTTTTATTAAACAAATTAAAATTGTAAATTTTGGGGATTACTGATAAAAGAATAATTTTTAAAGGCTAGTTTTTTGATACTGAAAAAGGTAAGGACACAAGAATACATTCTGAGTGATTTTTAAAATCTGTGAAACATTGTAAAAAATGTTTTGTTTATTTATTTAATAAAAATTGTCAATTTTTTGATTGAAGATTAGGGGATGATTTAACGGGCAGTTTTTTATCCTTATTGATTAAGGGACGATTTTAAAGTTTGGTTTGTGATGCTGAAGGGGTAATGTAGATAAAAATGCATTCTGAGTTGTCTATCAAGCACGAAAATTTTCTCAAATTTTTTTTACTTTATTTGTTTAATAAAAATTGTCTATTTTTTAATTAATTATTAAGGGATAATTTTAAGGGTGATTTTGGATGCTGAAGGTGGTAAAGTAGATATCAATACATTCTGAGTGGTTTTTAAAGCAGAAGAATTCTCTCAATTTTTTTTTACTATCTTTGTTTAACAAAATATATTATTAAATTTCTGGATTAATGTTAAAAGGTTATTTTTTGATACTGAAAGAGGTAAGGTAGACAAGAATATATTTTGAGTGATTTTTAAAGTAGGTGAATCCTGTCAAAAACACGTTTGTTTATTAATGTAATAAAATTTGTCAATTTTTTGATTGAAGATTAGGGGATGATTTTAAAGAGTGGTTTTTGATGCTGAAGGGAATAAGGTAGATAAGAATACAATTTCAGTAATTTTTAAAGCAGGTGAATTTGATCAAAATTATTCACCAAATTTGTTTAATAAAAATTTTCCACTTTTTGGAATAATGATTAAGGGATGATTTTAAAGGGTGCGTTTTATGTTAAAGGAGGTAAGGTAGACAACAATACATCCCGAGTGATTTTTAATGTAGGGGAATCCTTACAAAAATTTTGTTGTTTATTCGTTAAATAAAATTTATCAATTTTTTGATTAAAGATTAAGGGATTTTTTTTAACTGTGGTTTTTTATGCTGAACGGTCTTAGGTAGATAAGAATACATTCTGAGTTATTGTTATAATCGGGGTAACCTTATAGAACTTTTTTTTGTTTATTTGTTTAATAAAAATTTTTCATTTTTTGGATTAATTATTAAGAGATGGTTTTAAGGTGTAGTTTGTGATACTGAAGGTGGTAAGTTAGATAGAAATACATTCTGTGACATATTTCAAGCAGAGGGATTCTGTTAGAATTTTTTTACTATAATTGTTTAATAACATTTTTTAACTTTTTTTAAGTATTGGTTAGGGGATGATTTTAAAAAGTATTTTGAAGATTGAAATGTGCAGGAGTGTGGCCAAAATATATTTTCAAATTTAAAATATCAGATAACAGATAGATTGATAAGTATGTAAAAGATTTTTAAATGCAGACATGAGAAGATCAACAATTCCCTCATTTTCAAAAGAAACAAGATGACGATCCAAAGGACTAAGTTTTCCTGTAAGAATATTGTTCAATGGATAATTGTGTGGATTGTAAACGTGATGAAAAAAATTATTGATAGTGAAAAAAAGTAATGATAAACATCGATGAATATCTGAAATGACTCAATCAATGCAGGTGAAAATCGTCGGACATTTAAACCATACACTGAGAAAAAAATACTATTGAATCAAATACCTTCATGCTATTTAATTCCATGCCATTACTTTATTGACAGATTTATTAGTTCATAAGCATAAACCTTTAAAGCAAATGTCTGAAGTTTTTGAAATAATAGCATGGTGCTACCAAATCGTTGCTATCTACTCAATTGTTAATTTACTTAAATCAATAGCATATTTTAATATTTATTTAACATAGTTCTCTTAAAATGTTGTCATAGTATTTTTGAAAGAAATATTTGAGTATTTGAATCATATAAGAAACTGTAGAATTGTAAACACCCTGCTTTAGATTTGATAGCATATGCTTTCGTTTCGAATAAACGGCGTATTTGCGGACTGCCAATAGCAGATGCTATTGAATCCGTAGGCAATGTATTTGGCCCATTAGCGCGTAGGTCTTGGCAAAGTTCTTCCCCCACCTCTTGGATTGTAGCTTATATAGGCAGTTCGTGAAACGGATACCATCAAGCGTATGGCATAGTGGTTAGAGCGTCGGGCTTTAGGCCCAGGGGTCGCGCGTTCGAGACCTCTCACCGTCAAATATTTTAATTTATAAGTTGTGTGTTAGAATTAAGATGTATATGTTATACATATAAAAATAATGAAAAAATCTTATAAAACAGTATAAATAATAAATATCAAATATAATAAATAAATACAAAGATTCCGTTCAACTGATAGGATGTTACCAGTTAATGAGAATTAATATTTATTTTGACTCATTATATTTATCTCCCAAAAGTATGGTGTTATTGCTTCAAAGTCAGATACTTTCAAAGTCAGATGCTATCAAATTGAAAGCATCTGACTTTGAAGCAATAACATCATACTTTTGGGAGATAAATATAATGAGTCAAAATAAATATTAATTCTCATTAACTGGTAACATCCTATCAGTTGAACGGAATCTTTGTATTTATTTATTATGCTTTCAATAGTATTTTTTCTCAGTGTAGTTTAACCAACCGGGGTTATATAAAAGTCGCACCCTTTTAGAATTAAAGAGATGGGAGCTAACGGCTATTCCTTCAGTTCCCACTCTTGTTCACAATGGCTCTTGTCAGCCTTACCCCCTTTTGAAGTTGAATTTTAACTCCAAAAATTTAACTCCCAACTCCAGCAGCCGTTAACTCCCCAAATTTTTAACAGTGTAGATGGATCAATAGTGGATTTAACAGCATATAATCTGATGTGTGACTTCAAAAATGAATTAAGAAATGAATCAAGGAAACGTAAGTCTAATGAAAAATAATAATTAATGACATTATAAATAATAAACAGATGATCGTATATGTAGATAAATGGATAAATAACGGTTTTCATTACATTTAATCTGATGTGTGAATTGATGACCAACATCAGGTAAGACTCAAGGAATGAATGAAGAAAACTTTGGACAGATGATTTGATCAATTAGGTTATAAAGAGTCAACAAATGATCGTACAGGTAGATGAATGAATGAGTAGTAGATTTAACAGCATTTAATCTGATGTGTGATTTGTAGGATAAACGTCAGGAATGAATCAAAGAATGAATAAGGAAACGTTCGTCTGATTATTGGATCAATGCTGTTTTGAATAATGAACAGATGATCATATAAGTAGATGAATAGATGAATTGTGTATTTAACAGCATTTAATCTGATGTGTAATTTATGGATGATCGTCAGATATAGATCAAGGAATGAAAGAATATATTGTTTGATTTTTGGTTTGTTGATGTTTTAATTGTAGATAAAGAGATGAATGCAAAGATTGATGAATGATTGATGTTATAGGACTTCTGAATGATTGAATTGAATAGGAAAAAAATGGGGTTATGTTAGGAAGAGTGTTGGATTTTGGGTCCAGGAGGGTGGAGAGTGTTGGAAGGAAAATGGCTTGCTTGAGATCAAGACAGAAAAATAGGTTTTCAAAATGAATGAATGTGGATGGTAAAGAAAAAAGAAACTTAAAACTAGATATAGATCAGATTTTAAACTGCTTTTAAAAGTTCATTTATTTTCTTTTCTAATATTTTTATTTTAATCTAATTCTCTGAAAACAAGTTACTTCTTAATTAATATTATTATTATTACAAAATTTATTTTGTTTTTCATTGTCATTATGATTTTTGTTTTCAACAGACAAATTAAAAATATTGTTAAATTTATTTTTGAATAAATATTTAATGATTTCTTTAAACACATTTTGACCAATAATGTAAGGGACATGCAATGTATTCGGAAGACGTATAGAACGCACAAGCAATGACCTAACCTATGTTTTATAATTAATATTTAATTTTATTAGACAGCATTTCTAAACGCACACGATTGAACGCAGAGATGAAGATGATAATTACGAAAATCGTGAAAGTAAGAACCACCTTGAAAACTGTGTAACTTTTTAATCATACTGTTATTATCATTCTTCTTACAGTTATTTAAAAGTTTATTATACATATTTTTTAAATTACGATCATTGTTTGTTAAATTTTTAGAAAAAAGTTTTGTAAAATCATGCAAAGAAGCACCACTATGCATATGAAGAAGAAACACAACACAAAACTGACCACACACTTGAGAAAAGTAACTTTGTAACTGTTTCGTGTTTCATCGGTATAAGGTGCAGTTTCTGCGCAGAAAATCAAGATGTTCAGGAACATAAGGCGGAAAGCCGTAACTGTCGAAATATGTTTCTCTCCTATGACGATCGATGTAGATTGCAATCCAGTGACAACCCGGTTTTCTGTAGCCATCTGTATTACTAACAACTGTTGCCGGCAACGTCACGACCTTCGGTATCCAATCCGACGGAAATACGCCAACCGTAGTCCGATGAACCGATTGTAGCAGTTGTAGAATCTGTAGACTGTTTAGAGGGGCAGGTAAATTGTTTAAGATTAATAATCTGTCGGCTCATAATTTCTTGAAGTAACTCTGCTTTCTCAACTCCTCGTGTGTAAATTGTTCTGGCTGTTATCGCTATAGACCGAAGATGTGCATGTAAATATTTGACCTGTACATCTCCTTCAAAACACTCCAAACCATGAAAATAACAACTTAACTAGTTGTTCTTATGTCTTGCAGTTGATGTAAGTTCAGGGAAAGGATACGGGGCCAAACTGCCACTTCCTTTTCAATAAATTGATCATTGGTACCACGAAAGCCTTGAATGTCAATTATGTAATCTATCACTGTAGTATGTTATAAAAAAAAACTGCACGACGACCAGTAGCGTCCATTCTGGCCGACCTCCGCTCACAGAATGAAATAAATTTTTTTCGGTTTCAGTGCGTATATATACTGTATTAGTAAACGTGTATGTGTACCGTTACATGTGAAGGTGTAGTGTTCAATAATGTTCTCTCAGAATGTGTGAGAAAAATTTAACTTTGTGAAAATGTATGCCAGTTCCTGAAAAGAGTGTGTGATAAGCATCGATATATGTGACTGTCCACGAGGAAACGTGCGTTAGCTCTCAAATGTCAAATTTACAGGGTGAGCGTTTAAAGTTTTAGCAATGCATTGAAGCCAATGTAACGTGCCTACGGTTCTTGCTTAATAACGCCAAAATTTCTTTAAAACAACCATTATTTATTTTTGGAAATGAAAGAGCATATAAACATCTGTCGGTTGGCATTAAAAAATCAAAATTTATTTTTTGGAGCTAAGGCACGTTTTGTCATGGACAGTCACATATAGATTTTTTTTACTAAAATCCGGTTATAAAGGTTAAGATGGTACTTGCACACCATCGACATAGAGAGATAAAATGTTAATTTTATAATTTTTGAAATTGAACGGATTGAGAGTTGTACTGCCATTAAATGCTTTGTTATCGACAAACCCTATAATTATTCTTTTAGGGATTTTTCCGAGAATAACATTATTAAGAGTATCACCGTGAACGCCACTATGCATGGTCAAACCATTCTGTATTTCAATTTCACAATAAGCTCAATGACACTTCTTGAATAAATTCAAATCATTATTCCAATATGATTCAAACACAATTATTTAATAATTTCTTTTATCATTCAAACTTAATTTATAGTTATAAAAACTCTAATGTCAAAAGGTTCACCTATAACCTCAAAATGCAAGATTTAAAAAAAAAATAATAATAATCTTTTCGAATAATCAAGAAAACTAATTGGCTATGCCCCACGTTGGGCGCCAAATTGTAACCTTTAAAATAAGAGAGAGAAAGATCACAAAATGATCAAAAGGTTATCTCCAGAAGATTTAGTTTAATAATAATTTGAGGGCGCCAGTCTTTGCTTGAGACAAATAAAAGAAAAGAAAATATAATAAATAAACAATTACTAGTAAAGAAGGCCACCAGGCTAATTACTAATCAATTATTAAATTTATTTTTTTAAATGACGTAATCAAATGAAATTAACAGAAAGCATAAAAAATAATTAAACTCCTTCTTCTGAAATGTCCACTAGCTGCAATCCCTTAGCTGGAAAATGGTAGAGGGGGAAGTTCGATCTTTAAAATTTTATTCGAAAAGATTATACTCAATAATACACGTGAGAGGTAGAATTAATAATTTATTTTGTTAACATATAAGATCCAAATGAATTAACAATTTGAGGTTTTAGGTTAAATTACAATTTTAAATGATTCTTTTAAAAAAAAAATAGATTTTCAGAAACTTATTCAAAGAATAAGTATTCTTTCAATTCGAGATTGGAATATTGTTAGTTTTCATAAAATAATATATATAACAGGACAAATTAACTTTTGACAAAATGAAAGGAACGAACGATATCTCAATTAAATTAATTATAAAACATTAGAAATTGGATTAATTGAAATTATAATAAATTTAGAAATTAAATGCTGAAATTATTACGAAATGCAAAATTTGGAGATATTGTTCGTAATTATAAATGAAAATTTTACCAAAACTGATCCAGGAAATAAGATTTTTAAATTGACATCTATTTGGCGAGATGATTAAATTCAAAATTAATGATCGGCAACAGTTTCCAGAGAAGACGTAATTTTTCCAAATTAAATTTTGTAAATATTTTAATATTCTTCAAGTTAGATTTTCCTTTTGTCCATATTCAATTAATAAATAAATATTATGTATTTTTCAATTGATTAAATTCAATTTTAATGAAAATTATGATTTATGCCACTTTCCTCATTGATTTCACATAAAAGAATGATTCTTAAATGTTTGTTTATTTATCCCCTAGAAAACTGGTTACCAACCACAAAATGAATATCACTATTAACAAACGAAGTTACTAGACTAAATGTAAATTTGATGGATTAAAACAATAGAAAAGGACAATAATTAAAAAGTAGAAAACAATTAAATCTTCAAAATTCTAAAAATAACTCTTCAAAATTAATCTTCTGATTCTAAAATTATTCTTCAAAATTAATCTTTGGACTCTAAATTATTCTTCAAAATTAATCTTCGGATTCTAAATTATTCTTCAAAATTAATCTTCTGATTCTAAATTATTCTTCAAAATTAATCTTCTGAGTCTAAAATTATTCTTCAAAATTAATCTTCGGATTCTAAAATTATTCTTCAAAATTAATTTCTTGAATTAATTCGATGCAAGCTGGTAAATCATCATAATACTCCTCTAATATAATTATTTTTAAACTGGATATTAAAGTTGTAACTCCAAAGTGAAATTGATACAAGTCATCAAAATTCTTCAGTCCCAAACTAACATAATATCGGGTTTTAAAATTAAATTAAATAGGCCTTTTCTTGACAACAGGAGATCAGAGCAATTGCTTGAATATATGATAAAGCCGTCCAAGAATTGAAAAATCTTAAATATTCCTCCAGGGAACTAAGTCATTATTATTTTCAAGGCAGGAAACGCAGCATGAAAATAATTGTCATTTCAAAATAATCCAAAATTCAAGGGTACATCAGAAGAATAGAGATTCAAACATCCAAAGAAATAAATTTGGTTAATTGCAAATAAATATTTAAATTTCAACAGTTTTAAATGCTTGATGAAACAAAATCCAATGGTTGAAAATTTTCATTTTCTTCAATTTTCTTAATCTTCAAGTTATGTTGACTCAAAATAATATTATATGAAATATAAAAAAAATATACAAGTTAGTTCTTAAAATTATGAATTTAAAAGAAAAATATTTCAAATCTCGAATTATAGTGAAATCATTGAGTCAAGTTTTAACAAATTGTAGTGAATTGTAAAATTAAAAATTGTACAATGTCACAACTCTCCCCTGTTTAAATAGACCAAACGGTCTCAAAGAAGCAAATTTATAATATAAAATAAAAGATATTAAATTAAGAATTGACCAGATAAAAGTTAAATAAATACATATTAATTAGATCATTATATTCAGTAAAGCAACAAGAATTTAGAAAAAAAGGAAAATTAGTATTTAACAGCTTTCATAAAATTCCATTGATATTTACTAAATTCAACAAATTTAACAATTCAAATTTCAACATTTAACCTCTTATATTTTATATTGAAAGATTTAAATTAATATTCAAGAAGTTTGTAAATTGACATTCATTCATCTTAATAAAATTTAGTTTTTATGAATTGAATTCCTTAACAAACATATGGTTTCAAGTCTTGTATGTGAGCTTTAAATATTTTTGTTTTATCAAAATTGCTCACTTCATAAACAGTAGGGGAAAGGACTTTCAAAATTACATACGGACCTAAATATTTCGTATTTAGTTTGCCTGAAATATGTTTTACTTTTGATGATAATTCTCTGTTTCGAGCTAACACTAAATCTTTAACGTTAAACTTGATTTGGCGGCGCTTGTTATTATAATTTTGGGCTTGTTTTTGGAAAGCTTTATCCAAATTATTGATGACGATATCTTTCATCACCTGAATTTTTTTCATTCTTTCTTTCCACAGATTTATGGATGATGAATTAGTATTTATATCAACACCTTCCTTTGGTTTTCTGAGAGAATTTATTGGCTCAGGATTTCTTGCTAAATTAAGAAATGCTGGGGTGGTTTTAAGTGAAGAATGGAAGGAAGTGTTATAAGCAAATCTCAATTCAGACAGATTTTCGTCCCATGTTCTATGATCATTATTGATGAAAGAAATAATCATAGTTTTTAGAACCCGATTGATACGTTCCACAGGGTTAGCTTGTGGATGATAAGCTGGTGAAGTGGTGTGAATAATATTAAATTCATAAGCTAAAGATTGAAGAATACTATTAATAAATTCAGTACCATTGTCGGTGTGTAAAACTCTAGAAGTTCCCCATCTATTAATTATTAATTCGCGAAATGAATCTTTAATTTTTCTGCCTGCAGCTACACGTAAGGGTACACATTCCATCCATTTAGTAAATAGGTCTTGGAATACTAGAATGTACTGATAACCTGACTTGCTTCGAGGGAGAGGACCCATTACATCCGCAGCGACTACTTGCCACGGTTCTTCGATGATTCTATGGCCCATCAATCCAAAAGGAGCCATTTGCTCCACCTTACACAGTAGACAGGTCTCACATTTATTAATATAATTTTTAACGTCTTCAAAACAACCAGGCCAGTAATAACTTAAGGAAATTTTTCTATATGTTTTTTCTATCCCTAAATGACCGGACTGAGGACAATTATGTGCTTCGAAAATAACAATGTCACGTTCTTTGTCATTTGGAATCGATTTCCATGCATTCAGATCATCAACAATTGCCGAAATTAAAGGATTAGGTCTAAAATGATACAGTTTGTCGTTAATAATTTTCTAATTTGGAAACTTCTCGGGATAATTTGTTACTGCTATAAAACGCCGAATATACCAAGATAAATTAGGGTCTTCAATTAAATTAAGCCTTTCTTTTGGAGATTCATACATCCTGGAAAGTGCATCTGGCACCTGGTGGAATTTTCCTTTACGGTGTATGATTTCAAAATCGTATTCTTGTAAAGACAAAGACCACCTAGCCAACCTTCCGGATGGATTTTTTAGATTCTGCAACCATTTAAGACTAGCATGATCTGTAATGACTGTAAAACGGTATTTTTCTAAATACTCGCGATATTTTTTAATTGACCAGATGATTGCTAAACACTTTAACTCGGTAGTGGTATAATTTTTTTCTGCATTTAAAAGAGACCTACTAGCGTATGAAATAACATGATCTTGGCCATCAATCTTCTGAATTATAACAGCACCTAGGCCTGACGTGCTCGCATCGGTTTGAAGTTCGAACGGAATACTAAAATTTAAACAAGTTAAAATAGGAGCATTTGCCAAACAATTTCTAATTTCAAGAAAAGCAGAGTTTTGATCATCCGACCAAAGCCAACGCTGTTTTTTCTTCAATAAAAGATTAAGTGGAGCTACAATCGATGAAAAATTAGGAATAAACCTCCTATACCATGATGCCATTCCCAAAAGTCTCCTAACCTCTTTTACATTACAAGGAACTGGATATTCTAAAACCGGAGCAACCTTTTCAGGATCTACCATCAATCCATTTTCATTTACTAAATAACCTAGATATTTTACCTGTTGGCAACAAAATTCACATTTATCAATTTTTAAATTTAAATTCGCATCCTTAATTTTTTTTAATACTTTACTAAGCCAAAGAAGATGATCTTCAAAAGTTTCAGTGACAATTATAATATCGTCCATATAAGCGAACACATTAGGATCCATATCAGGACCAATCAGAGTATCTACTAAGCGTTGAAATGTTGCGGGAGCATTAGTGAGGCCAAACGGCATTCTCTTAAATTGAAATAGGCCTTTGCCTGGGACCGAAAAAGCAGTTTTATCTCGACTATTAATTTCCAATGGAACATTAAGAAAACCTTTACAAATATCCAATTTTGAAATAAATTTAGCACTTCTTAGTTTGTGTTAAATAGAATTAATTTTAGGTAGATGATACGCGTCTTTTTTAGTTACTGAATTTAATTTCCGAAAGTCTAGACAAAAACGATATGTACCGTCAGGTTTTTTGATCATGACTATGGGACTCGACCAGCCATTACTCGATGGCTCAATAATGTCATCTTTTAACATATTATCAACTTCTGTTAACATTGCTTCATGAACCTTCGGGGACACGGAATAATATCGTTGTTTAATTGGCAAATGATTGTCAACATTGATTAAATGTTCAGTAAGAGTGGTCAAACCAGGTTTTCCTTTGTCTTCGGGAAGTTCTTTATCTAGAAAATCTTTTAAAACTTTTGCTTGATCAATATTCAATTCACTAATTCCACAACAAACATCCGGTTTTGAGTTTTCAATAATAAAATTAAAACTTCTAAAAGGATCAGAATTGAAGAACCATTTTCTATTTTCATAATCGATTGATATTCCAAAAGTTTTAAGAAAATCCAACCCAATAACGAAATCTACTGGAAGAGAGTTCAAAACTCGTATCTTTAATAATCGGGCCTTAGTTTCAAGTTCAACAGGAGCAGTTAATTCATCAGAAACCGTTAAAATGGAACTGTCAGCAACCTGGATTAAACCTTGATTTTTCTCAATTTTCAACCCTAAATTCTTTATTAATTCTGAACCATTGGGACCAATAAATGACCGAGTTGCACCTCCATCAACTAATGCTTTGATTTTAATGCCTAGAATACTAATTTTTACAAACATCAAGGGTTCTGATTTAGAAAGACATTCAGGAATATAATTTATGTCGGAAATATTAAAAATACTTGAATTTTCAAACACTTTGGGATTCTCTAAATTTTTGTTTTCTTTATAATCAAACTGAATTTCTTGATCAATAATAGATTCCATATTAGGCTTACAATTGTCAATGTGCGGCAAATCTATTTTTGTATTAGCTTCTATTTTTCTTGAAAAGTCAATTAAATCAGATTTATTAGTTTCTTCAGATTATTTAATTAAATCGTTACTTTTATTTGAATTAATTATGTCAAAATCAAAAGGCAAATTTTTATCAAACTTGTTTGATAAATTATCAATTTCAGTTTTAATTTTAATAATATCAATATCAATCACTTTTTGAACCTCATTTTTATTTAAAAAATATTTACCGTTTTCGCAAAAAATAGTAAGATCAATATCCTTGAGCATGTAAACTCCTTTAAATTCTGATAAATCAGTTATGGGATCAAAATATTCAATTTCAACTAAATCAATATTCTTTTTCATACAAAATTTACTTTTATTTTAAGATATGGATGATTCATTATCAATGGGCTTGACAGAATTAAGAGACGTTTTTGCCCCATTCAACGGCTCTGTGATTCGTTTCCAGAGCGTTTAGGACCTTGAGGACGAATAAAACCTTTTTTACCACATTTAAAACAAAACTTGGTCTTTTCTTCCGGACAAACTTGATGTCTGTGATCAGGTTTATCACAATTCCAACAAACGAGATTTTTTAATTGATTTTCCGAAGACTTGTTATCTGGTTTAGAGGGATTAGAAATGAAAGGATTTGTAGAAACTTTCTTTAAATCGGGAATTTTAGAATTATTTTGTTTCTTAGACTTATTGTTGTCCTTTTGGTTAAACTGAGAATTTTGAGGGAAATTGTTAGATTTATTTTCATTAATAGCTAAAATACTCTCAACCAACTTGTCAGAATCCAAAAAATCCTTTAAATTTATTTCATCAAGTAAAGAGATTAATTCTTTTGAACCTTTATTTCTTAATCTAAGAGGTTCTTTATAAGCCAAATCTGGCAGCAAAGATCTCTCTGGAGTTGGAGGTGGTTTATAAGATTTGCTTACTAAATAGCTTTTCTCAACTGAGACCGCTATTTTCTCAAATTGAACTAAACTAAAGATGTTATATCTAGAAATAACCAATTGAAATCGTGGAAGCAGATTTCGATGAATAAAGCTAATTTCTTCGTCAGAGGACAATTTAGGAATAACTCTATCAAACAGTGAAATCATGCAAGTGAAAAAGTCAGCGACAGGTTCGAATTCCCCTTGCGTTCTTTTATATATCTCCTGCCTAAGTTCGAATTGAAAATCGGAATCTCCAAAACGAAAACTGAAAGCTTGGGAAAAATCACCGAAGTTTCTCCAATTATGACTATTCGCGTGAAACCATTTTAATGCAATTCCATTAAGTAAAAATGGAAGAATTTGAATTAATGTATAATCATCTACATTAATGATCTTTTCCCATCTTCAATTTTGGTTAGAAAAGCTTCTGGGTCTTCTAATCTCGAATCGGTTAATGAAGAAACAGTCTTGTAATGAATCCATTGCGAACTCTCGATAGAGGTTTGTGTCGGGTGTAATAAAAAGAGATCTAGTTCTTCTTTTTATTCTTCTTTCTCTTTTTACTGTTCTTTGCCTTTTTCTTAAGACTAGATGGTTGCCTTTTCCTTTTTTTCGTGACAACTTTTCTACGTTTGATGTTTCTCGGTGCAAGAACGTCATACAACTGAGCTTTAAAATTTTTTGTACCAATTTTATACCCAGAACCGTTCATTAAACTATCAATTTTATCAACAGCCTTTCTTTTCAAATTATCCCGACTTTCATTGAACCGTGTTTTGATAGCCTTTTTAAATGGTATGTTATGAAAGGCCAATACCATGTCCTCTTTGATAAGGTGATCCAACATAAATTTTTGAAATAATCGATATAATGACTCATTTTTATTAATTTTATAAATTTTATAAATTTTCTTAAAATGTAGTGTAACCGTCAGCGTACCAAACTCAAATGGTACAGGAAGCCTTAAATGATCTCTTATATCAATTTCTATTGTGCGAAATTCTGTGCGAATAAGTGGTACATAATTTGATGAAGTTAATTGAGTAGTCTGAGTAGAGGCAAAAACATAATTTTGTGTATCAACAGGAATAATGCGTAAAAGCGGAGTTTGAACGTCTCCAGTTATACGAGGCTCACAAATATCACAATAGACAAAGAGCTTTTCAGGTAGCCCACGAGCCAGACTAGCTGGGTGACGGGCATAGTACGAATTTACAGGAATGATTTGGTGAGGAAAGAAGACGAGAATACTTGATATTTTTTTACTCATTGCTAGAAAATGATTACCGCTATTTTGGCAACTGGGTTTACAGACTTTTTCTACTTTAACGTATCCATCCTCACCATCTTTAAAAACTAATCTTGCATGCTCTTGAGCAATTTTCGTCTGGTTTATCACTGTGACAAGATCTTTAATCTGTTTGTAAACTCCAGGTCGAGAAATGTTAACAATAGGTCTAAGCCACGTTCCAGTTATTAAATCTTTTGAGATGATGTTATTCTCTGTACCATTATCGTACAATGCATTCATTTCATCCTGAGTTTTTAATAGAAAAGGTAGTTTATATTTTTTAAGTAAATACTCACCATCAATAATTAATTTTTTATTATCTTTATTATAGCTTTCAATTGATGTACTCTTTTCTGACGAGTTTGTCAACAGAGAATTAATATTTTCAATTTCTTTCGCATTTTCATCTGCTTTTGATTTTTGATTTCTAATGAGTAGAAATGTACGTAGAAATTGAATCTCAGTAAGTGCAACAGTCCAATGTCCATTTAATCGTATCTCATGTGGTAACTGAGTGACAAAATGAGTAGTTGTATTTTGAGGAAAATATTTCTTACTACTGTTACTTGGTAAAATTAAATAAAATTGTTCACTATCCATTCTTATTATTATTTGTTTTTTAAATTAGAAGCAGGAATCGAGGAATTAAATTTGTTTGGATAACCTTTCCATTTAATGAGTAATTGTTTTTCGCTCCTTTACCTTTACTTTTTATTATTTGTTCAATAATAAATTCAGTTTCAGTAAGAAGATTATTCTTCTTAACATGTGACAGCTCACGTTCATAAAGATGTCCTTCTTTAATTTCACCTGCCCAGTCACTTAATTTATAAACAACAGGTGAAAATTCACGTACGTCAAACACACGTTTTATTACAAAAATTTCTTTAGTCCATCCAGCTTCATAACCTTTTGCACAGACACCTCTTTCTCTACTGATTCTTACATGATCGCCGGTCTTGTATTTAGCCTTTCTCTTACCATGAATTGCATCTTTATCATATTTTTGTACAATATTTAAATAGGGGAGAGTGGCCATCAATGTACCGGGTTTTTTTTAAGGTCATAGTACTTATTCAACTTCACCAATTTCAAGCACTTCTTTGCATCAAAATAAAACTACAACACTTCTCTAGGTAATGTAAACATATTATACACGATTTATTTTGATTAAATAATAAAATTTAGGATCTTTCTAAACTAACAAGCTATTTTCATTTTCAACAACCTGGGTACACAATGAACCACCTCTATAAAAACACTAAAAATGTTTAACAATAATAATATTGCAATTTTCATTTTGTAAAAAAACTTATTTTCTCTCAAATACTATAAAAAATTATTATTTAACACTTTTTAATTGATAATGTATAACATAAATATACCTCAAATTTAAGTTAACTAGCTAAAATGGCATTTTAGTTTTGCTATGTTGAGAAAAGTACTGATAACAATCGCTGTCACATGCTGTACGCATGCCTAGTTTTATAATCAGGCATACCACTCTGGAAATCGAAAATACACTGAAATTCCAGGTGGTTCATTGTTCCCCGGTACATAGAATCAACATGACATTTTTAACAAAAATGGTTATTTATAACTTAATCCAATATTTTAAAATCTTTATCTCATTAGAATATTGTAGTTAGGGCCCAAAACAAAATAAATCGTAAGTACTTTTATTTTTAAATTGCCTTATTTCAATTAAAAAACGTGTTTGTATTTTAGGTAAATTTTTTCTTCAGTGCATCAAAAACTGTTTTTTTCAGTTTTCTCTGTAAAGAATAAATCCACACGTCTCAAATTTATGGACGTAGTGTGTTTACGCAAACTTCATTTATATTTAAAATTGGGAGAATTTTTATTTAATAGTTTCTGAGAAAATTGAAATGGATCATTGAAAAAACTGGTACATTGATGGCCACTCTCCCCTATGCATTTCTTGCATTTTTTAGAGTCACAGATGAAGGTATCATTTTAGTAGCACTGTGACGAGAATTATTATATGCATGTACAATTTGTTGTAAAACATTCACGTAACGATGCGTATTGAGATGCGTAAAATACCTCCACATACGATCCTTAAGTGTGCGATTAAATCTTTCTACAATTGCTGCTTTCTTGTTTGGATCACGTACCGGACGAAATTTTATATCATTTTTTAATAAACATTGCTGAAATTCCTTGACAAGAAATTCTTTCCCTATATCACTTTGTACACAGACAGGTGTTCTTTTCTGGCCATTTTGTTTATTATTTAAAAAGCGTTCAAAAGCATTCTTTACTTCATTTCCGGATTTATTTTTAAGTGGTTCTACCCAGACGTATTTATTCAATACGTCAATAACAACCAGAATGTATGAATTACCATCATTATATTCTTTTAAATTTTTTAAATTAACTAAATTAATTTCCCAGAGATCGTCATATTTGTGACATTACAAAATTCACGTTGAAATTTCCGTCTTATAGGAATGTGTAGGTTGTATGCATCTTGACTTTTCAGCCAATCAACAACCTTTGCTCTTAATATTTTCCCTCGCACAGCATTAACAAGTTTCTCAATTCCAGAGTAAAAAGCCTCCTGCGAAAGATTATAATATATATCTTCGAGTATTTTCATTATTTTAGAAGAAGAGAATACCACTTTTCGTTTTCACGCTCTTTGTTCACATTAGATTTTATCCTATTTCTACTTCTACTTCTATGCCTAGTTGACTCGCTGACTCTCATCTGTAAATCATTAGTGTTATCTGCACTGTCTGAGAAATCCTCGTCCTCTGTCAATAAAAATATGTGTTGAATAGTATTGTCCTGTGCAAGTCTCGACAAGTCTGGGCGTTGGCTAGCATTTGAGTTTAAATACCCGGTACCAACATTCTTTTTCCAATATTCTTTATTTGTTACGATTTCACGTAAAATCCCAATATCTCGAAGGAAAGAGGCAAACTGAAGTCTACCCTCTGGATTAACACTTTTTCTATATCTCATTGCGTCATTTATTAAATGAATAATATTCGAGTTTTGTATGCATTTACCATCAATAAGAACGCAACCACGTAAATTCCAATTAATGCGATTACGTAAATCAAATTTCTTAATGCGTTCCTTACCGATACAAACTCACTGAAAACTCACTGGCGAAAATCACTGAGTTTTTTGGGCCATTTCAATGCGTTTTCAGGTAGTGTTTGAAACATTTACTCACTCAAAACTTATTGGGTCATTTAAGTCTGATTTATGGCAATGGGAAATACCACTGGAGACCCTTTTGCGGTTTATGACCAACATAAATACTTCTGGTGACCTTCGGGCATAAAAATAATTACGCTGAAAATAATGTTTATTTATTTCAACATTATATTTATTTTAATGAACTTTAACTATTTTCATTATTCTATTATGTTTACTACATATCCCTTTGACTTTGATTTCAAAAATGATATCAGTTTTAACGTAATATTTATGGTTTACAAAATACCTTATAATTTCTTAAAATATAAAATTATCATAATAAATTTTAGATATTTGGAATCGTGAAGTATTACAGATTCTAAATTTTTTAATTAAAAATGTCAAATAATTAAATTGAAGGAATTTCAAGTCATAAAATATTAGGGTTCAAAAATTATTAGCTAGGGTAACAATAGACATGGGGATTTAAAATGGATCCCAGAACAGTAGATTCTCAAATCTTTTGTCATTTAAGTTTATGTTTTTCAACCCGGCATTTTATTACCTGGAATTTATATACTTTTACTTTTTGAGGTCTGCAATACAAAAATTGAAATCTTCAATATTTCACTATTCTGAATTTCTAAAATTCATTTTAAAAATGTATACTACTAAATTAAAATTATAATCAATAAATTACTTAAAGAATAATTAATTATTAAAATATATGTTATAGACATTTATAATTTTTATAGAAAATAACAATTGCAAAAATTAATATTATAATTTATAAACAATAAAATTAATTAATAATTTTAAATCATAATTAGCTTTTTAATTAATATTATTCTCTGTAAATAATTATATTGTCATATTTTTGACACAATTTTTAACATAGGTATATACTCGCATAATATAGGTATATTGAATTTTCAGAAAAATATTTTTTTAATAAATTTACATAAAAATATATATTTAATAAAGAGCCACAGATGTCTTGTGACAATATAATTTTAGTTTCTTTTGAAACTAAATTTAAAAGGACTACCTCAAAACGGGCAATAAATTTTGACCTGGCCAGAGTGTAGCAATAAACCCTAGTGCGCTAGTAGCTCACTGGGCCAGTGAGCTTCTAATAATTTTCCAGTGATTTTCTATCGGTAGGGTTGTAATAATGCTAACCCTTTGTTTCGAAAAGATTTTGGTACTGTAGCAAGTATATCGTTAATACTCATTGATTCAATATCATCATCAGTATCATTATCGTTATCATAATTTTTTTTATCCGATTTTTAAATTTTTTTTTAAAGTTTCTGGTTTTCTTTTCACACTAATAAAAAACAGATACTTTTGTAATATTTGCTGATACATTTTCCATTTCTCATGTTCATCTTTTACAAAAGGTGAATACAATATTTGACTCATTTCATTATCAAGTCTACTCATAATATTACCAGGTGTTTGAATAGTGGACGTGGTGGGGTAATGAGCGTCATTTATACTTGTTTGAGTTTTAAAGACATCCCCATTAATAATTTTAACTGATTGATTAATACTGGCCCCACTACTAGAGTTATTGTTTATAACATTATCGTTGGTTAACGCATTTGAATGTTGTCGAATTTTTTCAATTTGTTCACTAGGATTTAAAACCATTTTCTCTGCATGCTCCATATTAGAAAAATTTTTATTTAATTTTTAATACGTCTTATATAAACAGACCTGAAAGAATATTACCGATAATTGGTGCAAGTAAAAGCGGTAATAATCCAGATCCTTTTTGTACAATGGAACGTTTTTTCTGTTTTCAATTTCCACTAGCTTCAGCTAATTTACGTAACTTCTGTCTGTGTATACTTAATTTACGTTTTTCATGAGATTTCAGTGGTACATTTCCAGCCAAAATATTGAGAGCACACTCACAAATACACTTTATAAGTTTTGTATCAGCTTTCGATAAAATAGCTTGTCGTTGATTAGAATCAAGACGATATAACGCATTTAGTGCTGCTGCGTTTTTTGCACCAATACGCCTGTATGCTTTCGACGCCATTAAAATCGTCCAACTGGTATCTCTTCGTGTTTATCAACTCTTTTTATACTTTTTACTGGTAAATAAACGTAAGAATAGCCATCTACAGGAAAAATATTTGTTTTGAAACGACAATTGTCAGGTGTTGATTGTTTTAGATCTAGAAGAAGATAACTATGTGGTTTTGAGCTTGCGTCATGGCAAACTTCTTGTAAAAATCGAGGATTTTCAGGAAATATTTGTTGGGCAAGGTGTTGAACTTGAGCCCGATCTCTTGGGTTTTTAAAAACAACAATATAATTTGCATTAAGTAAAATATTTCTTTGTCCATGTCCTTGGTGAAACAAGTTTTGCGTTATAAAGACAACACTAAGATTTTTATGATGACTACCTTTTGTAAAGAGATCTACAATTGTATTATTTGAGGATTCTCTCATTATATCATCGATAATTATCAGTTTGGCTACATTATTATCGTTTGAGTAATCTGCAGGTTGAGAACAAAAAGTAGAAAAATATTTTTTAAGAGTCCATTGTTTCGTTTTTCTTTTCACGCATTTTTTTAACAATATTTTCTTTAGGAAAAGATCTTGAAAATAAGTCTCTTAATGTTCCAAGTCAATAATTTTTAATTGTTTTTATATACAATTGTATATAAAAACAATTAAAAATTATTGACTTGGAACATTAAGAGACTTATTTTCAAGATCTTTTCCTATTAAATATTACAAGTCGAAACAAAACAATTACATCTTTTCTATTTAAATATTTTCTTTAACTTGTAATGACAGAAATGAAGTTAAAACACAAGAAATGTCACTAAATACAATTTCAAATTGTAAAGCTACAAATTCTTCTGGTAACTTAGATTTTATCAGTTCTTTAAAATACTTATATTTAACATTCAACAATTGATTCACCAATTCACTACCTGGTTTCACTATCTTTTGCGCCTCTAAATAACTGCACAATTATTCGATGAAAAGGTCTTTATACATTGTCACATTGACTGCAATCCCTTTTAAATGTTTTATACGTTCATCTATACAGATTACCAGCTGCTTGAGTTCCTCGAATGTAGTCGACTGCATTACGATGTTACTGGAAAAATAAGACTCCTTCTTTCCATTGTATGAATTATTAATCTCTCTTAAATTGTTTTCAGTACACTCTTCTTCCGTAGTTTTGACAATCAAAATGACCCTTGTATTGTACGCAGTAGTAAAAAGCGGTACAAATTCACCAATTTTAAGAGGCATCGGACGTGTACCACAACCAGTTAGGGTATAATTGTAAAGACCGTAAAAATAATAAAAAACATCAAATTTTTGTTCTAATTCTAACCAGTCTTTGTGATGTAAAGAAACGCCACGAGATTTGTTATCGAGTAAACGTATAACCGGTACAAAGCTTCCATCATCTTGAATTTGTAGTCCAACAATTACTTTCTTTGAGCATGAATTGTTTAAATCATAACTCGTTGTTAAAATCAATGGATAACGGTGTTCAGTTTTGACTTTCTTAACTTGATTTCCGCTGGTTTGATCAAGGTATGATGATGATTATGATTGTCCAATTTTCTTTGAAAGGTCCCATTTTCTTTTTGATGAACAGACGCTAATATTTTCCAGTTCGAAAACTTGCGAATCTTGAAAATAATCAAATTGATCAACACAGTCTGTCTCTATCATTTTGAACAAAACGTTTGGAGACATGGTTTTACTAGAGTTCTTTACAGAATACTTACTTTCGACACTCGACTCCTCTTTTTATAGGGCGAGTTATAAACACGTTAGAACGATAAAACGTTATTTATCTTCTTCCTAAAAATCTTTCGAAAACGTTACATTTTAGACGTTTTCGGCATTGTTTATAAAATTGTTTTGATCCTAGATTGACAAAAGTGCAATTATTTATTTAAGGTTTCAAAGTTTTTTAAAAATCTCTCTCTCTCTCTCTCTCTCTCTACAAAGAAAACCAAGTACAGAATCGATATCCAGGTGATTTATGTTCAACTTCTTTAGAGAAGATAACCTTTTTTTATGGAATTAAATTTCTTGTTATGAAGCTTCGAACATGGGCATATTAAGCGTCTCAAATTTTACTAATATTAGATTTTTAAATTTTGAGGTTAACTTAAGTTAAGTCACCTGTGTATCGTTGCGGCAATTGATGTTTTGCTAATTATTGCTTTCTGCGTTTCTGCACTTGGTGCTTTCCTAAATTTTGATTAATAAATTATGAGATTAACTTCCTGTCACTTCTGCACTTGCTGTTTTTCTAAATATAGATTTTTAAATTTTCAGATCTACTGTCTTCAATAAGTAGACACAAAAGTAACCTGCAACTCGATTCACCACTTAGGGTTTTCCTGATTATGGATTTACCAATTTTGAGGTTAACTTCCTCGAAGATGTTGACCAAAAGTCACCTGGACATCCGTTTTGCACTTAGTGTTTTTCTAATCTTTGATTATTAAAATTTGAGGTTAACTTCCTCCCAGAAGTTCACTAAAAGTTACCTGGGCATCGGTTCTGCACTTGGCGTATTCCTAATTATGCATTTTTAAATTTTTGTCTTCCTATACTTTTTTATTATTAAATTTTGAGGTTAACTTCCTCGAAGATGTTGACCTAAAGTCACCTGAACATCGGTTCCGCAATTGGTGTTTAACTAAATGTCGATTTCCAAATTTTTAGGTTAAATTCTACAAAACTTACCTGGACATGGGTTCTGCAGTTATTGTTGTCTTTATTATTGATTTTTAAATTTTAAGGTTAACTACCTTGAAGAAGTTCAACAAAAGTCACCTGGAAATCGGTTCTCCTCGTGGTGATTTCCTAATTATTGATTTTCAAAACTTTTAAATTAAAATACAAAAAAAGGAGAATTTGTGAACTCTCCTTTATGTTTCGTACACTTTTACCGATGACGTGTCATGCCCCGCCTACTGAGAAAGCTCTTTTCTGTTTCGTACGCGAATTTCTACAGCAGTATATCTATAGCTATCACTAACTGATTTCTTATATAGGACTCAGTAGATAATGTAGAAACAAAAATTCCAAAAAATTTGATGTTAAAAAACTTTTGGCTTAAAGTTATTGCAGGGTAGCAATGTTTTTAACTTAAAAAATACAAAAATTCGATTTTCTTAAAAATGTGTCTAACGATTTTTTTCTTTTTAGTCTTAAATTACTCAGGAGACATAATAGAATAGAAATTCACAAGAAAATTTTAGGTGGTTCAACCTTTGGGTTGAACTTGGTTCGGACCCACCGTGTTAGTGTTTGGCTTGAGAGTAGAAGCTTCTTTTCTATACTGCCAGCCAAGATAAAGAGTTTCTTCGTTTACAGGTATAATGTCATTTACTGACATTATTTATTATGTAAAACATAATAAAATTCTTCAGGGTTTAGAATTTACGGTCATAGCCATAAATTAACCTTTTTGATCCCTTTTTTGTTGGACATTTTCTAAGCACGGAATCATTCAAATCGTGCCTCAAAAATGACTGAATTCATTTAGTCATTTTAACCAGTCATTTTTTAGGTATTTCCTATCGGCAGGGTAGTCATCACCTGACCTCAAGTGACCGGTGACCGTCACAGAACCGAAATCATATAACAATAATTATTGTCAAAAAATACAGTAATTACCGCACGGCCGAAGGAATGTGTTCCTATCGGCTAGCTTGAAAAAAAGAGAGAGTGAGGAGGACAGTCCTAGGGGGGGGGGGATTGGGGTGCCACTAAACAGACTGATATAAAATACGCCTACTTCACGTATTAGTGGCATCCCAACCCCCTCCTAGCTTGTCCCCCTCTTTCTCTCTTTTTTTCAAGCTGGTTGATAGGAACACTGTATTTTTTGATAATAATTATTGTTATATTATTTCGGTTCTATGACGGTCACCGGTCAGTTGCCGCCAGTGCTCCGTCACTACACAACTCTGGCCTTAGGGTGAAGTTCCATACGACGGAGTAGGGTATAGGGATGTGCAAGTTGCTTAGAGAATCGGTTCTCGATTCTTACGATTCTATCTGGCAATGGAATCGGTTCTAGGAACCGGAGAATCGATTTTTAAAAAAAATCGATTCCGACTCCGATTCCCATATAGAATTTTATTATAAGTCAGAGAATCAACAAAGTCGAAGTCAAAATATTCAAAATGTTCCGTTAATGCTCCAGTAATTATTATTTCTTAGCTAAAAAAGTATTTAAAATATTTTTTTAGAACAACAGAATGTTACAATAGTTTTTCAAAACAAAATTTGTGACTATCGACAAATAATATCTTTGCTATAGGGGAGTTTTTAAAAAAAACATTTGTCTTAACTTTAGGATCGATTCTCAAAAAAGAATCGATTCCGGAATCGACTTTAAGAATACAGGAATCGATTCTCAAAAATCGATTCTGAGATGTCAAGAATCGATTCTTCGAAAGAATCGGAATCGACTTGCACATCCCTAGTAGGGTATCAGTGGATTACAATAGACCAATCAGATAATTGGTCACAATGGAAATTTTTTTCTGATTGGTCTATTCTATTCCTCTGATAATATACTCCTTCGCATGGGTCTTCACCCTTACGTAAGTGATCACTTTTAAAAGGATGCGTAACTGCCTGTCTTAGTGCAGTTAAAAAATTGAAGTTTTTTGTAAAAATAAAAAAAAGCAGGTAAACTTTTTCAACCTCCCCCACCGGATTATTTACTTTGGTGCTAAAATACACCACTTAGGCTTGGTCCCGATCAAAAAACTTAAAAATTCGCAAAAGCCGCGATTCTAAATAATTACCAAAATAATTTCAAAGTCTCTTAAGAATAGTCACATATTAAAGGATAATTTATATAAGTATAATTTACTTAAAAAGGATCAAAAAAGCAAAAATCTTACGAAAATTAATAGTTTTGTATTGTTTCGTTTATATTATGGTATATTTATCATAAGAGTATTTATAATATATATTATGCAAATCTTTTTTAATTTCAACTTTAAAATTAAATGAAATTGATTTTAGTTAATAAAATTTTTATTTCACATTAGTTAAAAGTATTAGAAGTCATGTATATTAGATAATAATAAATTTAAGAACATTTTTAGATTGTTAGAGAAATTTTTCTTTCACCCTTTTTAAATATTTTTAAAGTTCTGGCAATTAAGAAACATTGTATAGAGAAACAAATCTAAAAATGTACATACATTTTTCAAAATTATGTTGTATCTCTCATTTCAAAATTCAATTCAATTAATTACAATTTTTTATTTAATTATTGACTTGTGTCCATTAAATAATTAAATGAATTATTTTTATCTTGTATTTCTTAATTTTACTATTATATAACTCAAATATTTGAATCTAAAATTTTGAATTTCTAATTCTGAAATATATTCTTTCGACGTCAAAATCTTAATCAAAGACCTCAACAATATACCACTCAATTATGCTTCAAAGTAATTCGTTACAATTATAATTTTATCGATTTTTTTTATCCCGATAACAATTTTATATTTTATCTCAGATATAGAATATAGTCTTTGCAAATTTCTGCTAAAATGTGACGAAATCACATGTAATACTTAATTGTAGAAAGTCTAAAAGCAGTCCATCAAAAAATGTTTAATTAGAAAAATTTTGATTTTTTTAATTTTCCGAAAAAATAGTATATTTCTTGTTGTTATTAATATTATTCAATTTTTGTAAATTTATAAATCCATGCTTAGTTAATACCTAAAACTCTTTTAAATTTGGTTTCAAACAAAAAAAAATTTTTGAATGAAAATTTTTGATTTTTTGAATTTTGTAGAAATTTGAAATTTAATTATGTAATTTATTTTTCCAATTTTATTTTTAATGTTAAAATATGAATTAATTTAATTATGTTTATCAAAATTAATGGGCTAAGTACAAAGAGTTTTGCAGTGACCGTCAAAACATGGAAAAAATTTAAATTTTTAAGTTTTTTTGAAAAAGTGCCATAACTTCCGTTCAAAAAAATAATTTTTAATGGGCTATGGCTACAAATTATTATTCAATTGTTAATCCTTTATTAATTATTGTCGAAATAAAGAGCTAAAGGTACAGAGAGTTTAAGAGTGTTACGTAAAAAAATAAAAAATATTAAATTCTTTGTTTTTTAATTTTTTTGAAAAAATGTTATAACTTCCGTTGAAATAAATATTTTTTAATGGGGTTTAAGTGATGCCAGGACAAAATATCGCCGACATACATACATATATACATACAAACAAACATCATTTTTTTAAACAGCATTTTTGTATTTGTCAAAAAAAAAATTCAAATAAACACTGTTGCTTAAAACTATGTTTTAATAGTTGCTTAAGTATTAAAAATCATTTTTAAACAAAATTTTGTAAACTTAAGAAAATAGTACTCTTTGAAAGTGGAAAAAATATTTTTGTTTAATTTGTTAATTAAATATTTAATGGGTTTTTAAAAACTTAACTTTGAAACCTTAAAAAATTGCAATTTTGTCAATCTAGGATCAAAACAATTTTATAAACATTGCAGAAAACGACTACAATGTAACTTTATTTATTTGTTAATAACAAAACAAACAAATTTTCAAATAAAAACTGTTGCTTTAAGCTATTTTTTAATAGTTTCTTAACGGTGTAACACAGCCAAAGTTTAAGAAGACGTTGGGGGTTGCCCCCAATGCCTTTTTTCCTAAGTACGGTTCTGACTTCCTGTTACATATGGCACAGTGTGAAGATTGGTGCATATGATCATCTTTAGCCCTCACATCATTGTTTATGAAATGTGTCAAAAAGTTCTATTCGTGCTTCTTATCCTAAATTGACATCCAATAATGAAATCGTTCTGTGTTTGATGTGTTACTTTTTTTATTGCCGTACAATTGTCAGGACGAGGAAATTTTTTCCAATTTGTATACTGTTTGTGCACAAATAATTAGTGAATTATAAATACGAGTGAGTACTGTTGTTAGGAAAAAAACGTTAAGGGCAACCCCATACGTCTTTTAAAACTTTAGCTGTGGAACACCGTGTAGTACAAATCATTTTTAAACAATATTTTAAAAATTTAAAAAAATAGTACTCTTTAAAAGTGAAAAAATTTTTTTGTTCAATTTGTTAATTAAATAATTAATACACAAATTTTTCTTTTAAAATTCCGAGAAAAAGATTCAATAACAAATTTATCTACCTTTGATTAAAAAAAAAATTTACACAAAATTATTTTAATATGGTTAATTATTTTATAATTAATTATTAATTATTTTATAATTAATTATTAATTATTTTATAAACAATAAATGGATTTTTAAAAACTAAACTTTGAAACCCTAAATAATTGCAAAATTGTCAAACTAGGATGAAAACAATTTTTAGAACATTGCCGAAAACGACTTAAATGTAACTTTTTATTTATTTGTTAATAACAAAATCAAAAAAAAATTTAAATAAACACTGTTGCTTAAAACTATTTTTTCATTGTTGCTTAAGCAGTAGAAATTATTTTTAAACAAAATTTTGTAAATTTAAGAAAATGGTACTCTTTGAAAGTAGAAAAATTTTTTTGTTCAATTTTTGAATTAAATATTTAATAAACAACATTTTTCTTTTAAAATTCCGAGAAGAAGATTCGATGTCAAATTTGTTTACCTTTAATTTAAAAAAAAATTTAGGATGTTAAAATTGAACATAACAAAATTATTTATGTGATTAATTATTTTATGATTAATTATTAATTTTTTTATAAACAAGAAATGGATTTTTAAAAACTAAACTTTAAAACCTTAAATAATTGCAATTTTGTCAATCTAGGATCAAAACAATTTTATAAACATTGCCGAAAACGACTTAAATGTAACTTTTTATTTATTTGTTAATAACAAAATAAAAATAAAATTAAAATAAATACTGTTGCTTAAAACTTTTTTTTAATAGTTGCTTAAGTAGTACAAATCATTTGTTTATTAAATATTTAATAAACAAAATTTTTCTTTTAAAATTCTGAGAAGAATCTTGAATTCGAAAATTCATAATTGCTACATTTGACATGACAATTTCGGTGTATTTTTTATTTGGTTAAATAGTAATTTAAGAAATCGGGAACTTTTGAAATTGGTGATATGTGGAATCGTTAATATAATGCTTCTATTTCGATTTCTATCACTTTTAAAAAGATTTAGAAAAAAATTAATTTCTATTTTCACTTGTCAAAATATTCATTTATTGACAGTAAAAAGCAAAGATAATCGTTTGATTTTATATTCTAAGAAGAAAGTTAGTGCGATAATAACATACAATTTACATTTGTCACTTTTGTAAAATTTTTGTATTTCAAGAAGGAAGTTAGTGCGATCATAGCACACACTTTACATTTCTTACATTTGTAAAATTATTTCATTTTTTCGCATTATTTTTATTTATAAATCGTGGAGTTTCTTTCTTAAGAACAGTATGATAATAGGTTCCAACAAAGTTCTCTACAATTTTTCTGCAATTTATTTGTCAAATTACAAAAGTCCAGCAAATTTCAGATATCGCATTACAATAATTTGATGGATAGGGTGCAAGAATGGTACAAATTAAAAGCATTATTCCCAAAAAAAATAACCGTATTCCCATACTGCTATACTATCTCAGTAACGTTGACAGAGACAGAGACAACAAAGATAGGTATAATATAATAGCAAGTAGCACATTATTTTAATTTAGTTAAAATGTCTTTTTTATCACACTTACATCAAAAGTTAGATTTTACGGCTTGTTTGGAAACCTTTAAGAGCTCATTTCACGGCCTAGGCCGTAAAGTAAATGAACTCGCAATCTGATTGGCTGATGCTGGTCAGCTGACCTTTACTTTATGGTACAGCTGCCCAAACTGGTCCAAACGTCACGGCTGTTCACGAGTTTTGCCGCCCTCCGGGGGCATTTCTAAGTCTGTCGACCTACTCCCACCTAGAAATGCCCCCTGAGGCCCTTTTTTACGATAACCACCTCTCACTAGGTTCGAATTCTCAGTTTTTTGTGTGATAAAAAATGTTATATGACATTTGGACCCTTTCGGCACTTAAGTTCTCGTGTATCGTACAACTCGCCAAGGCCACATCAGAGCCTCGGCTACTTTTCGGTGGAGCCTCGGCTTCATATCTTCACTTCACCTCGGCTACGTCCAATGAAGCCTCGTCACCACCTCTACTTCGCCTCGGCTACGATTGGACTTAGGCTCGTATTACGATACTTACTCGTACTATAAAGTGCCATTTAGGGTCCTTGGGTCATAAATAACTATTATGAAAGTGGAAAAGGAATTATTACAAAATATTAAAAAAAGGAATATCTATTAAGAAATTTGTCAAAATATAAACATTGATATAATCGAGAATTGAAAAATTTTGTGAAATAATAAACAGAGAAATCTAAGCCTTAGTTGTTGGAAAATTGGCATATTAGAAAATTGGAAATTTGTTTACTACAAAATTGTAGAAGTTAAGAAATTTTTAATTAAGAAAATTAGCACAATAGATAATTTGGTGAACTGGTAAATGAAGACTAAGCAGATTTCATTATTGGGAAATTAGCAATTATCAGAAATTAGTAAAATATTAAATTGGACAACTAAAAAATAAAGAAAATTGAAGTATAACAGAATTGCACGCGTGTAGCGCGCTTTTGAAGTTCTAGTAATTTAAAACAAAAGTACTCTTTAACAGTACACATTTATTTATTTATTTCTGCTGTTGTCAATAATTATAAAAAAGTTATACGGTTATAAAAATGATTAATACACACGCTTTAAATCGACTCAAAATTTGTTTGCTTTGTTATGGCAAAACTAAAAAGATATTTCCCATAAAAAATAAGTTGAAAGACGAAGTTGAGAAAGTATTTAGAGGAGAGCCGGGTAGCCCCGGACACTTAAGCTTTTTAAATTATATATTAAAAAATAATGATCTTAATTTTAGTGTTTGAGGTTTTTTATAGTTAGAGTATCATTACCAATACTTAAAAAAGTAAATACAAAAAATAAACATACAGGGAATAAAAGAAAACTATTTTACGCTAAAAATGGTTATGAAAAAAAGTGTCTGGTATCTCCGGACTCTAAAAAACTGGTTAATTAAACGCTACGAAATGTGCTGTTAAAATAAAATACCTGTTGTACAGCTATTTTCTAATAAATTTCTGTTCTTTTGCTATAAATTAAATATTGATTCTTAATTTTGTATAAATCACAATTAACCAAACGTAAACAACATAATTGTTATTTTGACAGAAACAAATGATTTCAACTCACAAAATGTGTCTGGTAGTACACGACAAAAAATGTCCGTGGCTACCTAACGGTGATATATTTTAATAAATTTGCTATTAATAGTAAAAAACTTCAAACTATCAAAAACAATATTAACAAATTTCATAGTCCGTAAGTATATGTATGTATTTCTGCAAAGACAGAAAAATACATTTGATGTTGTTACATAAAAAATTGACCTTAAATATGATCTTAAACTCTTGGAAGGCCATTGATTTAAAAAGAGAGAACATTTAAATTGGTTGATTTACTATTCTAATTAATGATGATATACTCCACTTTTTAAATTATATTTTAAGATCATGTGGAACAACACAAACGTGGTGTTAAATTTAAAAAGTATACAGTTTATTGTATTTCTCGAGTGTTCAGGGCTACCCGCTGTCCGAGGTTATCTGACTCTCTCGAAACTATGTCTAAAAAAAACAAAGATTTAATCAGCGTTTATTTTAAATACTGTTTTTTATCTTTCGCTAATGTCTATAGTTTAACAAACAAATAAATAATTATTACTAAAACAATTTTAATTCGATTTTTTACTTTTAATAAAAATAATGCGCGGTAAAAAAATAAAATTATAGTCGAATATTCATTTATTTAAGAAGTAGGGTCTTCAACAAACAATAATATAAAAAATCAACTTTTCACTAAATTTATTCAATTAACATTTTTCTCTTTTGTTTTTAAATTACTCAAAAAATAATAGTTTTAATTAAATTTACAAGAAAATTTGCAGAGCTTAGATTTTTGGGTTGAAGTTATTTTGAGTAGCAGAGTTTTTAGCATAAAAAAATACAACTCGGTTTTTTAAAAAATGCGTCTAACGATTTTTTTCTTTTTGGTCTTGAATCACTCAGGAGACATAATAGAGTAAAAATTCACAATTCGGACCCACCGTGCTAATGTTGTTATTGCTGCTTATACAACTGCACAAGCTCGATTAAAACTCTACCATTACCTTTACAAATCTGGGTAAAAGAGTATTATATTATGACACGGATTCGTGTATTTATATAAGTTGTAACAGCCCTGGTGAGTAGAAACCTTCTGTAGGCTCATTGTTGGGGGATTTAACGGATGAACTTGAAAAAGACTAAGGCCGTGGTAGTTACATTCAAACTTTTATTTCCGGTGGGCCTAAATTTTACGCGTACAAAGTAAAAGCGTACGATAACACTGAACCGACAGTATGTAAAGCAAAGGGGATCACTTTGAATTTTAAAAATTTAAAACTGGTCAACTTTGACTTTTTACGTAACCTCGTGACATTAAATGCAGAACCCATAAAATTGTCATCAAGGGTTATTCGTACAACTCGGTTACACGATGTGATAACGCGCGATGAAGAAAAACTCTGCTGGATAGTAAGCATGAAACGTCGTAGTATTGAAAACTACAACTCATTACCTTATGGTTACAAAAGACCACGCAGAAATTTTTAATTTATTTTGATTATTTTATACGTATTTATTATTTATTTCTTTCTTTCTTTATGATTATTTATTTAAATTATTTATCATTATTTATTTACTGTTAAATAATTTATTCATTGTAAATTCTTTATTATAATTTATTGCAAACTCTGAAAATTTACCAGTCACAAATATATTTATTATTTATTTATTGTGATAACTTTATTTATTTATTATCATTTAAAACGTATTTATTTATTGTCATTATTTATTTCAAACGTTACTGATACTCTAGTCACAATTTTTTACTACGCGATAAAATTAAACGCTATAAAATTTATATACGTACCTATACAATATTAAAGTTCAAATACAACATTAAAATTTATATAATTTATTATTCTTATGATTAACATTTTTATTGTTTTTCACAGATTGGCAATCTACACCAATGAAGGTAATTGAGGAGCAGGGTGGTGATGAGGGTAAGGTAAACAGAAATATTGACGACATCAACTTATTTCCTTGTACTCTGAATGACGGTATTCAAGTTTTTGACGAAGACTTTGAAGAAGAATTTAATTATGTGAGACACCCCATAGACTCTGGAAGAACTGAGCGTGTCAATGAATTGGGGGAGCAAGATCTCAGTAGAAATATGTTCGACCTCGTAGACACACAAGATCTAGCCATTGACACTACGTCAAGAGAAAGCAGTTTCCACTATTCGCCAAACTACGTTCCAAGTCCACCTACACCACCACCACCACGAGGACCGACAATACGCTCAATAACAATTTTACCGTTTGGGTTCTATAGACTATTGGATAGGGTCTAGAAATGAATTTTAATAAAATAACCTCTTCCTCATTTAAGATAACATTTCTCCTTCTGTGAGTGTGTGTATGTGTGAAAATTTGTGAATATTGTGTATTATTAAAAACTTAAAATATAAGTGTCTTTCTTAGAACTCTGCATTTTAAATTTCAGTACATTCCTTTTAGATCTAGTTATTCGAAACTAAATTTTAAAATTTTAAAACAGCAAGTTTAGAATATAATCACCAATTAAAGAAAAATCAGAAATATTTTAAATATAATAATTTAAAAGTAAATTGTCTTAATAAAATCAGCTTGAATTTAGAATAGCAGAATACACAGAAAACGAGCTTTTAAAAACAGTTTGAAATCTAGTCTTTAACTAGTTTTAAGGATCATTCTTCTTATTTCCCCTTTACCACCCTCATTCTTTCCTTTGAAATCCTGTTTTCTTGTCCAGAGCTCCAGCAAACCATTTTCCTTCACTCAGACTTGTCTAGACTAGACGTCATAACTTACTTCTCGCTCTCATTTACCCTGTTGTATACCAACACCCTCTCTCTCTCTCTTCCTTTTGTTAGTCCCTAAAAGCAAACACACCCTCCATTCTTTACAAACACCTTTATCCTCCAGGCCCCAAAATCCTCATAAGCCCTACTCTTTTCCTATTGGGGGCCCATAAAGACAGACACACCCACAACACCCTTAATCACACCCACTCCCAAGGGCCCCAAAATCCTTACAATCCCCACTCTTCTCCTATTGGAGGGCCGAAAAGACTGACACGCCCTCTACTCCCTCCAACACCCCCACTCTCACAGTCCCCAAAACCCAACACACCCCACTCTTCTCCTATTGGCTGGCCATAATTCTGACACGCCCCTTTTTACTCCTTCCCAACTATCCCCACTCCTCTTCACGTCTCCTTTCTCTCTCTACCCCACTACTTCCTCCCACCCTTCTCTGTCACTCTGGTGCCAGGGACGTCATAGCCACGCCCACTTTCCGGCGGGCCCAAACGGACACTAACTACTTATATGCAGAAAGTGATTCAAAATTTTATATTAAAAATATATAATTTTTGGAATTTTAAGCTAGAGAACTTGTTTTGACTTATCTTTTTATTTATTTTTTTTACGTTTATTAATTGGGAAGTTTTATAAATAATTGAAATTATTATATATACCGTTTCTGGTTAATATAACCCCTGTGTATATTTTTCCTCCTGAAGGTATATTTGCTTCTTCACCATCTGGCGTATTCTTTTTAAGGAATCTTTAAATCATGGTGCGGAATAAAGGTTTCGAAAATTATTCCTGTTCAACGCAAAGAAGAATATTACTGGCTAATCAGCAAAATTAAAATGCTCAGCAGAATGATTCCCCTAATTCTTCTGATTCCGTAAGATTATTTACCATTACATAATGCCAATTATGTTTGATTGTTATTATGGTTATTATTATTATTTATTATTATTATTGTTTGTTACTAAAATTGAAATTTATTCTTTTTAAACATGTTAATCCTAATATTTTATGAAGGATAAAATTTTATTAATTTATTAAAGAAGTAACTAAACTATTAATCTTTGACCGTATTTATTAGGAACAAACTTTTTCAAAATACAAAAAAAGAAAATTAAAAAAGAAACAATGCTTTAACTAACCATTTTAGGCATAGAAATTGGTACACTTAAGTCAGAGCTTTGCACGGGAAAAACTTTTAAATAGCCGTTGCGCTATAGAATGCGCAACTGCTGTCTGTTTACTATGTTAAACTGCTGCCCAACTTCGGGACGTCTGCTATCTAACTTTGGAACCTCTGGTGTCTAATAGAGGCGCACGAGCCGTCCAGACATCGTCTACGCATGTCAATTGGGTAGGAGCTGCCCAAAAAATGGACTGCTGGAGTCCAGAAAATGAGCAGCTGTTACACATAACCTATAGTGCAACCGCTGTACTATAGGTTAGTCCGCCTAGTGTACAATATTTTTCCCGTATGTATATGCAGTATTTTTTCTCTAAATTTTTATAAAATATAATGTTTATCACAATGAATTATAATATTTATTTATTAGGATATTATTATTTTATAAATATTTATTTTTCTGTATTAATTAATATAAATTAATGCAAAAAATTAAAAATAATTATTCCTTAACCCTTTAACGCCTGCGGGACGTATATGTCCCACTTGCAAAAACGCCTGTAACTTTCTTGAATATCAATATTTTTAATGCGGTTTAGCTTATTTTCTTCAGTATGAATGCTAGTATCTAGAAAAAAATACAAGTAATAAAAAAAAATTATTATATTATAAATAAATAACCAAATGTTTATGCAAAACTCAGAAATCGTGAAAAAAAATCAGTTAGCTCCCAGAAGGACATCAAAGTCAAAAAAAAATTTTGGGACTTTTGTAAAAAGTAATTAATTTTGACGAAAATGACAGTATAAAGGTTTTCGGGGTCGCTGATTACGAATATAATGTCAAATTGACAATTTGACAATTGACAGCTGTCAATTCAGATGTCAACTTTTCTAAAAAATGATTATTTTTGACGAAAATGATAGTATAAGGGTTTTTGGGGTCGCTGATTACGAATATGATGTCAAATTGACAATTTTACAATTGACAGCTGTCAATTCAGTTGTCAACTTTTCTAAAAAGTAATTCTTTTTTACGAAAATGACAGTATAAGGGTTTTTAGGGTCGCTGATTACGAATATGATGTCAAATTGACAATTTGACAATTGACAGCTGTCAATTCAGATGTCAACTTTTCTAAAAAGTGATTATTTTTGACGAAAATGATAGTATAATGGTTTTTGGGGTCGCTGATTACGAATATGATGTCAAATTGACAATTTGACAATTGACAGCTGTCAATTCAGATGTCAACTTTTCTAAAAAGTGATTATTTTTGACGAAAATGATAGTATAATGGTTTTTGGGGTCGCTGATTACGAATATGATGTCAAATTGACAATTTTCCAATTGACAGCTGTCAATTCAGTTGTCAACTTTTCTAAAAAGTAATTATTTTTGACGAAAATGACAGGAATATCGGTTTCAAGGACGCTGACTACAAATATGATGTCAATTTGACAATTTGACAGCTGTCAATGCAAATGTAGGATAAGAGCATATAAGAACATTTTTAATGATTATTTTTTCCTTCTTTTCATGAACGAAATTGAATAGCAACTTAGAAAAGGACATTTCATGTTATATATAGGTATTTAACAAATCGTAGAAAAATGCAACAAAACAAATTATCTGTATGAAAGATATGTAACTTTAATAGAACCTTTTTATGAAATGTATTTATAATACTTGTATGTATTCATAAATTTTGTTAAGACTGGATTTATCAACTTTCGTCAAAAATTCAAAAAATCTGCCAGCGACAAATCACTCAGCGACAGACGAAAAGACAGGTTGTACAATGCGTAAACTTTTTTTTCTGCTTTTTACAATCTGGGCTGATTTTGATTATGTGACAGCTGTTAGCTGACAAATTCACATTATTTTCGTTATCAGCGACCCCAAATACCCTTATACTGTCATTTTTGTCACTTTTTAGAAATGTTGACAATTGAATTGACAGCTGTCAATTGTCAAATTGTCAATTTGACATTATATTCGTAATCAGCGACCCCGAAATCCCTTACACTGTCAGTTTCGTCAAAAACAATCACTTTTTAGAAAAGTTGACAACTGGATTGACAGCTGTCAATTGTCAATTAGACATCATATTCATAATCAGCGACCCCAAAAACCATTATACTGTCATTTTCGTAAAAAATAATCACTTTTTAGAAAAGTTGACAACTGAATTGACAGCTGTCAATTGTCAAATTGTCAATTTGACATCATTTTTTTAATCAGCGACCCCAAAAACCCGCGAGAGGAAGTTTTCATCAACAATAATCACGTTTTAGAAAAGTTGACAACTGAATTGACAGCTGTCAATTGTCAAATTGTCAATTTGACATCAAATTCGTAATCAGCGACCCCGAAAACCCCTAGAATGGTGTTTTATTTTTTCATACCTACTCTCAATTTTGCTCGGGTGTTAAAGGGTTAAATTTAAAAAATTTTGTTCTCACTGTCAAGTTGATTGAAAGCAATAAATATCTAAAATATCAATGTAACAAAAAAATTAAATTGTTTATATTTCTAGTCAAATTATTTCATTAGGACTTCATTGAAGATAATGGTACTATTGAGGATGAATCAATGATACTGAATGTATCAAACAATATTCAGCTACCTAATGCCAATGCAATGGACAATATTTTTAATATGGAAATGCATGCTGACAGAATGATTACCGATACTGATGACAATAATAGTGCTTACAGTAGCGATGATGGTATAGACTACATTTCTGATACTGACTCAGAAAACGCACAGAATAGTGATATATCAGATGATGGTAGAAATTTAAATAAAATGCCAATATTGATTAGGTTAATCTTTTTTTCTAAAGTTGGGGTTTCTTAATTCTTAAGATGAAATTCATTTTAGAGTGCGAAAAAATAATCTGTGTAAAAGGACATCCATTTCATAAAAAGTAACTATAAATATATACAAAGCAACTGGAAACCGGAACTAAACAAAATTTCTTAAATACTCTTAAATACTCGATTGAATGACACATCTATTCACACATCCATTCATCTATTCATACATCCATACATCCATACATCTAATTCATACATTTAAATATACATCTATTTTTCTATATTTGTATCATACAGGGACAATTCAAATATTTTTACTCACAAATATATACAATAATCAATGGATCCAATTACACTGGCCTGCAAAATTTCGTTTATGTCTGTTATAAAAAAAGGGAGGTGATTCTTGTAGATTTTTTGACGCAGAATCAGAATCTGACCTTAAAATTGGCCCATCAGGTTTAGATTTTTTGTAATTTTAATTTAAATAGACAAAAAATGTCCGTTTTGCACAATTTCGAGAATTTTCTGTGGTTTATCAAAAAAAAAATGTCTTATTTTTCTAAATGGTATTGCATAGTACTACTCTTAAGCTTCAAAACCCATTTTTAAAAATTATTTTACGATTTTTTAAAAAAAAAGTTATGCAGATTTGAAATTTTTTCATTTACAAATGCAGTCTCTCTAAATTTCTGGGAGTGAGTTTTCACTCCACAAAGAGTGAAAATTGTGTCACTCCGATCAGAGTGAGAAACCCACTCTACATGAATTCTTAATCTGAATTAGTGATTTTTCACTAATGAATTAGCGAAAATCGGTTCCTATTAAATAGTGAATATTTTACTAATGTTTAGTAGAAAACTTTAGTGAAATGTTTACTATTTGATAGTGACTTATTTTTCTAATTCATCAGTAAAAAACCACTGATTCAGACTTAGAGAGCATGTTACTCTTATATCTTGAATTTTAGCTCGAACTGGAATGAAATTTCACTCTGTAAAAGTAAAATTTCACTCTTTCAGAGTGGATTTCTAACTATGATTGAAGTTAATCAATCTCCACTCTTTATGAAGTGAAAAATCACTCTAAGAAATTCATGGAAATGTTCTATATGCATATTTGACTAAAAAAAAATTTTCTCAAATCTGCATAACTTTTTTTTTAAAAATCGTAAAATAATTTTTAGAAATAGATTTTGAAGCTTAAGGGTACTACCCTATTGTATAGTACTACTATACAATATCATTTATATAAAAATAGAAAAAAAACTTTGTTAAGCCACAAAAAATCCACGAAAATTGCAGAAATGGAATTTAAAATAATAAAAAAAAAATCCTGACGTGATAGGATCTGCTTATTCTAACTTTGGATTTATATTTTTCGCAGAAAAATACATAGGAGAACATTAGTGTACTGTCCCAACAAAAAAATAAGTTTTTTTTGTGTTTTTGAAAATTTATGAGATTTTGGTTCTGCTGATCATCTAAAAAAATTAAGCCATTCTATAGTAATTCTGACTGCGGATTTGAATTTAGCGGAAGAAATACGTAAAAATACACATTTGCGTTTACAGACAAATGTGATTTCTGCTTTTTAAAAATTATATGAAATATCAATTCGTATATAATTACAAAAATGAAACATTGATAAACTGGATATTCTGTCATTGGAATATTCGGTTTACTCAAAATTATGTGAAATGGAATTCTGCTAAATCAAAATTCTGTTCATGTTGTTTTCTTTTAAATAAAAAGTCAGTTAATCGGAAATTCTGTAAAATGAAATCTGTCTTTATTATGAATTTAGTAACCTGCTACTAATTCTGTTAATTAATATATTGTGAAAATAGAAATTAGAATAGGGTAAGTCCAGGAGATTTAGAAAACCAGGAGAGATAGTACACTTGCTCTATCTTGTAAAATTAATCATCAAATAAAATTTTAATTACATACGTAAGTGTCAAACAGTCCATAAACAAAATATAAAATGGTAATTTCTTGCGAGAAAAATTATAAACAAAATTATTTTTCATCTTTTGAAAAAATCGAGCTTCGAGAGAATATCCAAATATGAAAGATAAAAAATTGTAAAGATTTTAAAATCTTTACAAAAAAATTGTTCTAAAATAACACAAAGAAAGTGTATTTGTCTTCTACTACACAGTTTTTTATCATAAGGACATTTTAAAAACTAAAAACACTGTATTCCATCTAGGGTTGCCACCTTCTTGAATTTTAAATATAGTATAATTCAACTTTTAAGTCAAAAAAATAAAGTACGCATGAAAAAAATAAAGTACACATGATTTCCTTGACTAATTTTCTTCATACATATATTTTTTAGTTTGAACTAAGTTAAGTAAACATTATTATCGTTCTTAAAAACTTATATTACATCCTGGGCAAAAAATAACATCACTGAGAGAAATAGATGCTACGGAGTACCATCTAGATGGTACCAGATACCATATCTGATCTTAAATATACGGACAAGAATCTAGATGGTACGGGTTAGCATCTGATAGCATCTGGATGGTACGATGTAGCATCTAGATGGTACGGTGTAGCATCTCTGATGGTAGAGTAAAACATAACCTCTCTGCAACCTCAGATAGTAAAATTCTTACCATCTATTTCTCTCAGTGATTTTACGGGAGTATGCCTTAAGGGGAGATTACAGTGATTTTTTTTCAAAAAATCGAATTTTTTTTTTTTCATTTTTGGTTAGTATAATTATCTAAAAAGACGGGAAAAATAGTTTGAAGTAAAAAAAACCTCGAAAATTTATATTTTTTATTAATTAACTAACTGTAGTACGTTTATTTTTAATTTACAGTTTTTCTGGTGCACCGCTTGAAAGAGCAGTTTTTAAATTATAAGAAATGTATATTGTTACATAAGAAGAGTAATATGTATATAACTATTAATTTAAATTTTTCTTATTGTGCTTTACTGTTTAAAAATATTGCCGAACTTCAAGTTAAATTTTTATAAATTTGATCCTTTAAACTTTAAACGCGTTTTTTTCGAAATTGCATATTTTCAACTTGTTTACACTCTTATCTTTATACTATTCAACAAAATAACTTGAAATTTGGACAGCATGTTCCTTGAATGTGTAGTTTTCGTGTAAACTAGGATTTTCAAGATCCATTAATATTTAAAAAAGTTATTAACAATTTAAGTTACAAAATTATGGTTTAAAAATTAAAAAGTCTGTTATTCGGTAATTTTTAATAAATATTTTTTATCCTAGTTTACACGATAGCCAAAATGGTACAGATTAAGAAGCTATTTAATTTTTTTATCTCACATTAACCGTTGCAGAGAAAAAGTGTAAACAACTTTTAGAGAGAACCACTTTCGGCAGCCATTTTCTAAGACTTTATTAAAAAAAAAAAAAAAAAAAAATAATGTTTTTAATTACTTTAACAGTTGTATTTTATTGTAAAGAAAATGTATGTAATAAATATTTTTTTTACTAAAAAAAAAATCTTTGAAAAAAACCTGAAAATCACTGGAATCTCCCCTTAAGATGTTTTTCTTCTACACATACCCCGTCGTCTTGTGTCTAAAACAGTGTTTTCTCAAGTTGGCAAAGTTATTTAAATTTGTGATTTAAAGTAATTACTTAACGTTATAGTATTATTTATTTACCGTACTTATAATAATATTCTTAAATAAATCTACTAATTTTGTGTTTGTATGCAACTTTTTACTGGGGCTCAAAAAATGGTGTCATGTTGTCATGTACCCTAAGATGAATAGACGCCAATACTCAATGTATTTATTTTCGGGTATACACTTTCTTCAATAATTTTTTAAACCACGTACCTAATTGAAATTTTTTATTTTCCGACATGAAGTATGATATTATCATTAAAGAATTTGATATATCGATATTTTTCGATATCTTATTACTTTGTTACTGTTAAGCTACTAAATTAAAGTTTTTAAAAATGTTATTTCTTGATAAATACAGTAAAATGATTAAAAATTAGTTCAAGAATTGTTACATGGTGATTTATTATATATTTTTCAGTGACTTTTAAGACGATGTCGATCTTGGAGATACTTTTTTTAGATTGAAAATTTTAACAATTAGAAAAAATGCTTTAAAAAATGTTTATGTTATAAATAAAATTCAATACCTAAGGCCATAAGTTACCTTTTCGAACACGTTCTGTGATTGATTAATTCTATTCATCTAGCAAATAAAACAAACTAACGACGAAACATGCAAGTTTTGGAAAATTTTGCAAAGGTTAAAAGAATTTTTGTCGTACATATGAAATATAGTACTTTCAGCGTACTATATAACAGTCATATAAAATATAGTACGTTTACTCGAAATATAGTACAATACTATATTATATAGTACGGGTGGCAACCCTAATTCCATCTCACCCGGAAAACATCATCCCTTCTGAATTTGTTGCTTTTTTAATTTTTTTTTTTATAAATTAAGAAAAAATGAAAAGAACTGAAAGCCGTTTCACGTGCGAATGTACAAAGGTTAATATTACAGTATATTTTAAGCTTTAAAATTTCGTGTTGAATTTCTTAGATTTTGCAGTTGTTTTAAAAATTTGTTCCATCTCTCCCGGACTTTACCCTAAATAAACGCTTGTTAAATCGATAATGAATTCAATCAATGGCAAAATCCATTTTAAATGCGGTAGGCTGGGGATGATCGTAATTGAAAATCAATTTTCTATCCAAACTGTTGTTTTTTAAATAATTTTAGACGACACTTATTGTTTTGTTTAAATGAAGAAAATGTTTTTATGCAGTTACAAAGATTTTAATTTTTAATGTCTCGGAACTCTGGTTTATTTAAAATTTAAAAGGAAACTTATAAGTTTAATAATTTTTTAAGTAATTGGGATATCTTATTCTTTTTTTGCGCCGAAAGAGTTTGTAGTCCTTTTTAAAAATATATTAAAAATTTATAAAATGTTCTAAAATAACAAAATGGCGGCCGTTTTACTAAAAAAATTTGAATTGAAATTATTTAAAAACCCCACTGTTTTTTGGATAAATTTTTTTTAATAATTGTCGTTATAGGAAAGATTATTTTTCATAAGAATTTAACTTCAAGTGCTAAATTTTAATAGAAGAGATAAAACATATTTTTTATACTTTTAAAGAAAAATTCTATTGTTCTCGAAAAAGAAACTAGATATCAAAAAGTTTCCTAAATAAAAGTTGTTCCTCTTCAAAGAATATCAAAAAAAATTTCTTTAGTTATATTTCTTTATTTCTCTTTTTTTCAACAAATTTCGTTAAAATTCATTTAAAAGCTAATTTTTAGAAAACTTTACAGTGTTTTTGGATGTAAATAAACAAATAATTGTTAGAAAATATGCGTTTTATCAAAATCGTGTATATTTGAAACGTATCACATTTTTAGCTTAAAGAGCGTTTTTCTTCATTGACATAACCTCAAACTAAAAAATGGCTATTCACATTAAATAAAAAAGTTATTATAATGAATTTCACAAAATTTTGAAAGATACTAGTGTACCTTTTTCAGACAAAATAATATTAAGCTAAACAATAATAATAATCAATAAAATTTTCAATTTCAATTTCTTTAGTGTGAAACGATTGCCATTTTGTTAATTTAGAATATTTTATAAATTTTTCAAAATATTTTTAAAAAGAACTAAAATCTCTTTCAGGCAAAAAAAGAATAAGTTATCCGAAATACTTAAAAAATTCTCGTCTAAAGTTCTTTAAAAAACAACAGTTTGGATAGACAATTAATTTTCACTTCCGACCATGCCCAGTCTGCCTGATTTGATATGAATTTGATCTAATTAATTAGATGAATGCAGAAAAATGTAAATGTTTATTCATGTTAAAACAATTTCTGTAAAGTAACATTTCTACAGATGAAAGTTAGAGCTAATAGATAAATAGTAGGATTAAAATTAGACTAAAAAATAATTCAAGTAAATAATAATTATGACAACTGCGAATTGATGCAAAACATTTTTATAAATTGTGCATTATGTCAAATAAGATGTGTGGAAGATTTATGCGTCCCGTTATATTCTTGTAGTGACTCAAATATAATATAAATCATAAGTTATCTAAGTTTTTTTATTTCAACTATTTTATAAAAATATTATTATCTAGAATATTTTGACGCTGATGATATGAAAAGAATTCCTGATAAGGAAAATGATTCAATTCAAAATTCAGATGATGATTCAGAAAGTAATAATAGTATTGATGGAAATAATAACAATGAAGAAATAAATTATAATAATGTTGTAAATTAAAACCAAGACGACCTTCCACTATTTCAAGGAGCTCCTCTTACAGTCAAAAAAAGTATATTAAGCATATTATCTGTTGTCTTACATTTTTCTTTGTCGGGTGTAGTAATAGCGTCTATATTAGAGTTAATAGCACCACATTGTCCTGAACTCAATAATTGCAAGTCAACCCTATATAAGTTCAAAAAACACTTTGAACATTTACATAGTCCTCTTAAAGGACATTATTATTGTTCTTTCTGTTTAAGTAACCATGAAAGAAAAATGTTGCAATGTCCACAGTGTTTGCAGGAAGTCAAAAGTGATTATTTTATAACAATTTCAATCATTTCTCAAATTCAAGCACTTTGTAAGCGTGAAGGCTTCCATGAAAAATTGCAACACAGGTTTAACAGGGTCAAAATCAATGATCGAAATATCGAAGATATATATGATGGTAACGTTTATAAAAAATTGACACAACCGGGTAGTTTTTTAGATAACCCAAACAATATTTCATTGTCTTGGTATACCGATGGAGTTAAAGTTTTTAACTCTTCAAAATTTTTATTCTGGCCCTTTTATTTGGTGATTAATGAACTTCCCTACAATCTGCGATTTAAGAAAGAAAATCTGATTTTGGCAGGAATTTGGTTTGGAGAAAACAAACCTTCACCTAACCAATTTTTGTATCCCCTACGCGACGATGAAGCTGAAGTTATAAATATAAAGGGAATAATTATATCAGGAACTTCCGATCTTCCAGCCAAAGCTTTATTCCTTAATATGAAACAATATAACGGGTATTTTAGTTGTCATAAGTGTAAGTTTAGGGGAAGAAAAATAAGAACACTTCAAGTTTATCCATATTAACGTAATTTCGAAAACACAACTGATGAAGAGACGTTATTACATGCACGGCAAGCTGTAGATAGAGGTCAATCTGTTTTTGGTGTTAAAGGTCCGACTATTTTGTCTTCTTTAGTTTATAAGTGGATTAGAACCACTGCAATCGATCCAATGCACTGTATATTTAGCGGTAATTTTAAATCACTTTTAACACTTTGGTTTGATTCTGCTTATTCCAGGGAACGTTTCTCCATTTCCGAAAAGTGGATATCGTTGATCAACGCATCCGTAATATCAAATTACCACAATTTGTGCCAAGACGACTTCGTTCCATAAAAAAGCATTTAGCATACTGGAAAGCATCAGAATTGAAAGTTTTTTTTTTTTACGTGTCGCTTATAGTTTTACTGGACATTTTGCCAACTGAATACTTAGATCATTTCAAATTATTAGTTGGTGCAGTTTATCTTCTTACTCAATCAAGTATATCAGAGGATATGATAGAATCTGCTGATAGAATGTTACAAGAATTCCTGTCCAGGTTTAGAAATCTTTACGGTCTTGAATATATGACGAATAATTTGCATTCATTAATTCATTTTCCTGAAATGGTACGCGAATTAGGTCCTCTTTATATATACTCGTGTTTTACTTATGAGGATATTAACGGTAAATTTAAAAAATTGGTACACGGAATCAAAGGTGCCGCACTCCAAATATATTTTGGAACTTCTTTAGATATTAATAAGTTTACGCTCAACAAAGAGATACTCAATGAAGATACTAAACCATATCTTTTTTGCAAGAAAAATATATGCTGTACTAAACAATTGAAATTACGCTGCATTGGAGAAAATTTAAACATTCTTGGCGGATTTTCAAAACTTCAAGTACCAAATGATGTTAACCAAATACTTGTAGCATACAATGTATTAGGAAGAAAATATTATTTTTAAAAAATTAATGAAGAAAAAATTAATTTATACGTCTGAGATCTATACTCGAGCCAAAGTTCTTATTATGCAGTCATTAGAAAATACAGAAAAGAACTTGCTTTCCCTTCTACAGTTTTGCCGCAAATAGGCTTACGTTTTATTTATAAAGTTTATGAAATTCCAGAACAAATGGATAATAATTTACAAAATGTTTGTTTTATATTGTCAATTCCTGAAAATTATAATATATTAAAATTTGTTGTCCAACCAGTTAATTTTATGGAGAGTGAATAGTTTAAACATCGCTATTATCCAAAACTTTAGTTTTTTTAATTTAAGATATTAGACACAGTTTTTCTATATTCTGTATTGAACTTTTTGGTTTCGTAAATATGTATTTAAATATAAAAATGAATTATCATTACATATTTGTAGCTCTAGGTAGTTACTATCATATACAAAATTTCCAGTTTATCATTTAGATTCGTGAAAGAAGAACAGAAGTATTCAAATTAAATAAAGTGCAATAATAGGAATAGTCCTTGAAATAATAATTCGTGGTGTTTTATGTTAAACAATTCCTAGGTATAATGTATATTTAATCAGGTATTAAACGATACAAAGAGTCATTCTTTTAATTAAGCTGTTTAAAATTGTAAACCACTGAATACTCAGTATATTATCCCAAAAATAGGATCTAAGTAAATCTTAGATATAAGGGTAAATTTAAAAATTTTCAGTTCTTTCTTCTGGAGTTGAACACGTATATTAACCAAATTTTTCATTAAACAGCTTCATATTCGTAGATAAGATTTTAGGGAAAAATTAAAAGTTGACTTTTTAATTTTACCTTTAACAACTATTCGGCCTACTTATTGGCCTTCAAGATCAGGTATATTCAGACCATACAAACCTTCACCTCTTGCACTAGAAACCTACTAGCTAAATTCATACTGTATGAATTTTCCAGCACAGCGACTAAACCTTTCATTATATAAAGGAGAAAGAATAACCGGGCAAGTGCGAGTCGGACTCGCGCATAGAAGGTTCCGTACACGAACTTTAAATGTATTGAAAATTGTTTTTTAATTATTTATTTTTAACGATTCATTTCAATTATTTATTAGGTATTTATTATCTAAATTATTTGAATAATAATAAATTAAAATCATAATTTTTTACTTTTCTTAAAATTAGAGTATAAACTTAACCATTTTTATAGGATTAAAAATTTGCAATTAAATAGACTCAGATTTTTTATATAATTTTGAATTTTAAAGACAAAAAACTTTTTTTTATTTTTAAACTTTTTCGAAGAAAATGCTATGATAATAAATTTAAACCACAATTTTTATGGTTTTATAAAAAATTCTGCATAAAATTACACATTTTTAACCAATTCCCAACCTTTCAGGATAAATACGCTAAGCTCTAGCATAGGGGTATTTTGTCATTTTTCAACTTTTCATTAATAACTTTTGAAAACTAAGTCCAACAATGTTCGCTATGTTTTTCCTGTAATCTACACGTAAAAATACTTAGATATACCAAATTTCAAACCTCTAGGTCAAATGGTTTGAAAGATAAGGGGGGGACACGTTTTTTTAAAAAAAAAAAAGTTTTTCCTTGACAACGCTATGAACATCACGTTCAATCAGGTTCGCTATATTTTTCCTATAATCAACGCGTGAAAATACATAAGTGTACCAAATTTCAACTCTCTATCTCAAATAGTTTAGTCGCTATTGGTGGGGGGGGGGGGGGGGGTAATGGTTTTGGGCGACGGACAAACGAGTGAAAACATAAGGGTTCCGGATTTGACACTTTGTGTCCGGAACCCTAAAAATTAAAGAATTACAAAATTAGAACTTTATGAGTATACCAAATAAGAAAGCTGTTTGAATTACGTAAAATTTAAATTTCAAGACACAATTCGTGGTACGTTCTACCATTATAGATATGTTCATAATGTTCTGCTTTTTATCTTATTTTATTCAAACGGTGTAACGACTTTTGTACTCTTAATTATGTAAAGCGAAGATGAGATATTGTAAAAAATTTTATACAAAGCGACCTTTCCATTAATTCTACATTCAAAATTCAGAACCTTAATTGTAACAAAAGAAACGATACAATAAATGATTTCTGTATCAATTATTAAGATGCACAGATATAAATATAAGAATCATCTTTTTGTATATAATTAGAAAAATTCGTTATTATCTTGAATCAATTAACGTGAACAAGTGTAAATTGCAAATTTATCTTTTTGATTATTGTTATTTTAAAGCTTTAAGAATTCTCATAAATAAAACATAATATTAAACAATGTATAATTAGAATATGTACTTATGAATTTATAAATTTGCTGTATTTGTAAACTTTAATAAAATTTAAAAAGCAAATATTTCTACCATCAAAAAATTTCCATCAAAACAATAGTGTACCTAATCTATAAGATAAGTATTTAAAAAAAATTATTTAAAAGAACAAAAAAACACTGAAAATAAAAGAATATTTTAAAGAATATAGAAAATAAAATTTTGATTTTTGACACGTTAATAATAGCTGTCTAATGTTTATCATTATTAATAATAATAATCGCAAACTTCATTTATTTTTTCCTTGATTTATTTATTCATTCTTTCATTCATTTATTTTTTCTTTCATTCTATCCACACCTTAAGCTTGACACTATAGATAATTTTTTGTTTTAAATCAGTTATTTTAAAAACATTTTTTTTATGGTAGGTCGAGTCCATACCAAGTGATCACTCTAATTTCAGTCACATTAATTAATATTTATGAAATTGATGATTTGGGTTCCTTTAGTGGTTAAAAAAAGAAATTTCAAGTATTTTTTAAAAAATCAAAATATTTTTGAAAATATTCAAATTCAAAATTTTGAGTATTATTTTTTTTGTTTAATCATAACTTCCGTAATTTTCAAGCAATTTAGATCAATTTTTTTTAAATTACTCGAATTTGAATGCTCTTTAAAGAAAAATTATAACAAATAAAAAATTGTTTATAATTAAATTTTTATTAACAAAAAAAAATTATTTATCTAAAAAAAAACCAAAATCATATCTTCGATTTTTTTCAAAAAATTCATAAACATAGCCTATAATGTGCTTAAAATTTTAAGCTAAAGAACAGGATGGTATATCTTACCGTTTTCGAGAAAAAAATTATTAAGTTACGCTAGCGCGGACTGGTTTCGCCGCGCCGCTACTCAGCGCGTAGCTCCGTAATAACCTAAATGTATGTATATCATTATTTAAAATAAATATAGCTCCTGTATTGTGTTTAAATTATAAGCTTGAATACATCTTAAATATTTTGTAGTACATGGATATATGTTAAGTTTAATTAACTAAAATCCATAACGATTTCAGAATTTCAATAACAATAATCGTCTTTTTATCGTACTTTTTGGATTGTACTGTGTGCTGAATTAGAAAATAGTTTTTTTTTCATTTGAGGCATGTAAAATAAAATTGCTTACTTAAATTTTAACTATTATGAAATATATTCGTAAAGAATATTCTGAATTGATAATTATAATTACAATTAGATTACAAATAATTTAATTTAATATTTAAATATAAATATTGCAAGTACAACAAAAAAAATGTTAGCTTATCGAAATATGATGTGTAATATATAATATTACCTATATAAAAATGAAAATTGTTCTGGGGTGTCAATTTCTTTCCTACTTTATTTTGGATCTAGAATTAAGATGTTTTATCAAAAGATGGAAAACAATTTTTTCGAGCATTTTTTACCATTTAAGAATTTCAAGCTTTTTTTAAAAAAATAATTTTTTTATTTATTTATTTATACGATAGATTGTAGAAAATCATTTAAAAATCGCACAAAAAAATTGTCGATGAAAAAAAAATAAAAATTGTGGAAGTAGTCTTTTTTTACAAAATTTACTTTCTTTCGAGAATAAATATCTCAAACTCCGCAAATTATTTATTTCTTTATTTTTGACATCATCCCATAATTTTAAGTCTAAAATTGCATAAGAAAAAAAAATTGGCACTCCTGAACATAACCAATTTGAATGAGCTAAAACTTCACCAGTTCTTACTCATCATTATTTATTCTTTTTTAATTTTTTTCCAATTTCTTTCTTCAGTTTTAAGTTATTTTAATTATTCACTTTTTTTTTATTTAACCCTGGTTTTAATTGTTTTAATTATTTTTAAATTTATTTAATAAATTTTCAATCATTCTTAAAAGTTAATTATTTTCACAATTTTTAGTTATTTTTATTAATTTTCTATAATTTACCAATTTTTTTTTATTTAAATTATTTATTTCCGATTTTTTAATTCTAACGTTTTATAGGTTTTGTTCTACTTGCATTATTTATATTTAAATATTAAATTAAATTATTCGTAAGCTAATTGTAATTATAATTGTCAATTATGAAAATTCTTTACGAATATATTTCATAATATATATTCGCTAACGCGAACGAAACACGAGATTTTCGTGCATGTGTGGTAGAAAACACTACTTCCAAACCTTCTTTAAAACTCTTAGACATTCTTTTGAGAATAATATTTTGCTCTTTTGACAATTTTTTTTCTTTCCTTCTGTTAGTTTATTCCTTTTTGTGCTATTTGGAACAAAAAAATACGTACTAAGCAAATGTTTCAAATTAACCTTTGCAAAATTTTCCAAAACTTGCATGTTTCGTCGTTAGTTTGTTTTATTTGCTAGATGAATAGAATTAATCAATCACAGAACGTGTTCGAAAAGGTAACTTATGGCCTTAGGTATTGAATTTTATTTATAACATAAACATTTTTTAAAGCATTTTTTCTAATTGTTAAAATTTTCAATCTAAAAAAAGTATCTCCAAGATCGACATCGTCTTAAAAGTCACTGAAAAATATATAATAAATCACCATGTAACAATTCTTGAACTAATTTTTAATCATTTTACTGTATTTATCAAGAAATAACATTTTTAAAAACTTTAATTTAGTAGCTTAACAGTAACAAAGTAATAAGATATCGAAAAATATCGATATATCAAATTCTTTAATGATAATATCATACTTCATGTCGGAAAATAAAAAATTTCAATTAGGTACGTGGTTTAAAAAATTATTGAAGAAAGTGTATACCCGAAAATAAATACATTGAGTATTGGCGTCTATTCATCTTAGGGTACATGACAACATGACACCATTTTTTGAGCCCCAGTAAAAAGTTGCATACAAACACAAAATTAGTAGATTTATTTAAGAATATTATTATAAGTACGGTAAATAAATAATACTATAACGTTAAGTAATTACTTTAAATCACAAATTTAAATAACTTTGCCAACTTGAGAAAACACTGTTTTAGACACAAGACGACGGGGTATGTGTAGAAGAAAAACATCTTAAGGGGAGATTCCAGTGATTTTCAGGTTTTTTTCAAAGATTTTTTTTTTAGTAAAAAAAATATTTATTACATACATTTTCTTTACAATAAAATACAACTGTTAAAGTAATTAAAAACATTATTTTTTTTTTTTTTTTTTTTAATAAAGTCTTAGAAAATGGCTGCCGAAAGTGGTTCTCTCTAAAAGTTGTTTACACTTTTTCTCTGCAACGGTTAATGTGAGATAAAAAAATTAAATAGCTTCTTAATCTGTACCATTTTGGCTATCGTGTAAACTAGGATAAAAAATATTTATTAAAAATTACCGAATAACAGACTTTTTAATTTTTAAACCATAATTTTGTAACTTAAATTGTTAATAACTTTTTTAAATATTAATGGATCTTGAAAATCCTAGTTTACACGAAAACTACACATTCAAGGAACATGCTGTCCAAATTTCAAGTTATTTTGTTGAATAGTATAAAGATAAGAGTGTAAACAAGTTGAAAATATGCAATTTCGAAAAAAACGCGTTTAAAGTTTAAAGGATCAAATTTATAAAAATTTAACTTGAAGTTCGGCAATATTTTTAAACAGTAAAGCACAATAAGAAAAATTTAAATTAATAGTTATATACATATTACTCTTCTTATGTAACAATATACATTTCTTATAATTTAAAAACTGCTCTTTCAAGCGGTGCACCAGAAAAACTGTAAATTAAAAATAAACGTACTACAGTTAGTTAATTAATAAAAAATATAAATTTTCGAGGTTTTTTTTACTTCAAACTATTTTTCCCGTCTTTTTAGATAATTATACTAACCAAAAATGAAAAAAAAAAAATTCGATTTTTTGAAAAAAAATCACTGTAATCTCCCCTTAAGGCATACTCCCGTAAAATCACTGAGAGAAATAGATGGTAAGAATTTTACTATCTGAGGTTGCAGAGAGGTTATGTTTTACTCTACCATCAGAGATGCTACACCGTACCATCTAGATGCTACATCGTACCATCCAGATGCTATCAGATGCTAACCCGTACCATCTAGATTCTTGTCCGTATATTTAAGATCAGAAATGGTATCTGGTACCATCTAGATGGTACTCCGTAGCATCTATTTCTCTCAGTGATGTTATTTTTTGCCCAGGATGTAATATAAGTTTTTAAGAACGATAATAATGTTTACTTAACTTAGTTCAAACTAAAAAATATATGTATGAAGAAAATTAGTCAAGGAAATCATGTGTACTTTATTTTTTTCATGCGTACTTTATTTTTTTGACTTAAAAGTTGAATTATACTATATTTAAAATTCAAGAAGGTGGCAACCCTACCTCTAACGTTCACTGACCTAAAAACTGTGAGTTCTGCCCCGCTTAAGGCGAACGAAAACACGAGGTTTTCGTGCATGTGTGGTAGAAATTTTTTTTTATTCTTCCCCAGGAAACGGGACTCCAATAAATTCTTATAGAAATTAATCATTATACTTCCAGAAAGTAGTAAAAAAATTGAGAGAAAAAAAAACGGTGGGGTTTTTGAGGAAATCTGATTTTTATTTTTTTCGAAAAAACGCAGCCATTTTGTTAAATATGAAAATATTTTAAATTCTCTTATGGAATTTAAAAGAACATGAAAGCCTCAATTAGACACAGAAAGGATCATTTTAATATATACAATAGCAAAAAAGATATAATAAGTTTAAAAAATTTTAATGTTATTTTCTTGTAATCTCACTTTTTAACTTAAAAAATTGAAATCCGCATAACTTCGTTAAAAATTTTTTTTTACCAAATCGGGAAAATACGTGTCGTCTAAAATTATCTGAAAAACAATATATTTCAATGAGAAATGATTCCCTGACTTTTACATACATAGCCTGTCTGAATTGAAATGGAAACGACCTTAAATAAAACTAATAGTTTTACAAATTTTTTTTTCAATAGTTGAAATAATAATCATAGAGCTCAGAACTATTGAAGTTTTAAACAATATCAATTTTTTACAATTAGAAGCTTCTATTCAAGCCATTGGTTGATGTTTGAAAAAATTAAAATATTCATTGTTGGAATTTGAAAATATTAGAGTTTACCTATAATAATATCAAAATGTAGATTAACTTAAATTTTCAATAATTATAAATTTAATCATCATAAATTTCAATTATTTAATGCTCATTAATAATAAAATTTGAACAATGCGTAGTTTTTGCTCATTAAAGTTTGAAACAATTTAAACTCGTATAAATAAAATCAAGTCAATTGATTTTTTTTAAACAAGAAATATAATTTTATATATATTAAATTAAATTCATAGGTTAAAATGTATTTTTATTAAAAAAAACACACATTTTTAATTAAATTTTTTTGTCTTTTGTTTTTTTAATTATACACTTGTCTATTGGACTTTCGCACTTACAAGTGTTCACCGAGGAAATTTTTCCGTTGAAATAGTACTTTAAACAGAAGTACCAAGTATTATGCGCCTACAGAACGGCTTTGAAGTAGGAGTACTCGCATTTGCCTGGACCACCCGGTATATTGGGTTTGCTCGCCAATGGAGAGGGAAAACTGTAGAAAAACCTTTCCATAGTACAACCGGTTTATCGACAGTCGAGTTCTAGTGATCTGCACAGGTCGATTACCGACAGTGCATATCATTATACCTCGACGTCTTTACCTTCCACTGAAGTTATCTCACAGCCGGAAAAAATCCCAGGCTCCCCGGGGCGCGAACCAAGCAAGCTTGACTTGGCGCGACCGCAGAGTCCAGGACCTTAACCAACTGAGCTAACTCTGTGGTTTTTTAAATAAATTAATATTTAATAAAAATTCTTTTAATAGTTTTAATCTTTAAAAAGCCTTGCGTCTGATTTCAGATTTAAGTTGTAACAATAACCATGCTGAATTTAATTCAAATCCGTTAAAGAGATCCGGCGTTATCGTGTTCAAAAGAAAAAAATCGGACAAGTTCGAGTTACACTCGCACTAAAATCGAGGGTTCCGTACACAAAACAAAATAATTTTTAATATATTTGATGCTATTAAATATATAAATATATTATACATATTATATATAATATAATATATAAAATATAATATATAATGAATTTTTTATACAAAATGGACCACCCCCCCCCTATCTTCCAAAATATTTTACTTACCCAGGTGAAAATAATTCGACAGAATTTCGATCAGAAATGTCCACGGAATTCGTCCGAATTTTAGTAGAAATACAGCCGAAATGTCCTACGATTTCGTGCGGCGTTTTGAAACAGAATTTCGCGAGAATTTCGGGTACAATTCGTGCGTATGTCGTACGATTTTCTAGCGAATTTCGCCGAAAACAAGCACGAAATTTGGTCAAAAAAAGGATAAAACTTATCTTTTATATGAAAAATATCTTATCTTGCAAACTTTGAGAAAAACTTAAATTGACCAAGAAATGAATAATTAATTTATTCAAATCAGGCGAATTGAGTACGAATTTCTCCCGCAGTGCAAACGAATCTCGACCGAATTAATAACTGAACTTGGTTTTTAAGTAAAAACTTCGAATCAGATGAATTTCGGGTGAATTTCTGACGATCAAAAATACGAATTTCGCCTGACACATAAAATTGACTTGGACATATAAATTATTTCAAAACGCACGAATTTCGGGCAAAGTGCTTCCAAAAATCATAAAGTTCCCACAAAATTTTGTGGCATCTTTGGCATCAAGTAAAAACAATTGAAAACTTTAGATCGCATGAATTTCGTTTGAATTGCGACTATAAAACATACGAAATTCGTCAGAACCCAAAAATTGACTTAGATATATAAATTATTCCCAAACGTACGAATTTCGGGCAAAGTGCGTCCAAAAATCAAACGAAGTTTTCAAAAAATTCTGTGACGTCTTGGGCAACAATTAAAAATTTTAGATCGTACGAATTTCGTTTCAATTGCGTCTACAAAATATACGAAATTCGTCAGAAACTTAAAATTGACTTGGATATATAAATTATTCCCAAACGTACGAATTTTGGGCATAATGCGTCCAACAATCATACAAAGTTCCCACAAAATGCTGCGACGTCTTAGGCAACACTTAAAAACTTTAGATCGCATGAATTTCGTTTGAATTGCGACTATAAAACATACGAAATTCGTCAGGAAATAAAAATTGACTTAGATATATAAATTATTCCCAAACGTACGAATTTCGGGCAAAGTGAGTCCAAAAATCAAACGAAGTTTTCAAAAAATTCTGTGACGTCTTGGGCAACAATTAAAAATTTTAGATCGTACGAATTTCATTTGAATTGCGTCTACAAAATATACGAAATTCGTCATAAACTTTAAATTGACTTGGATATATAAATTATTCCCAAACGTACGAATTTCGGGCAAAATGCGTCCAACAATCATACAAAGTTCCCACAAAAAGCTGCGATGTCTTAGAAAACAATTAAAAACTTTAGATCGCATGAATTTCGTTGAATTGCGACTATAAAACATACGAAATTCGTCAGAACCCAAAAATTGAATTAGATATATAAATTATTCCCAAACGTACGAATTTCGGGCAAAGTGCGTCCAAAAATCAAACGAAGTTTTCAAAAAATTCTGTGACGTCTTGGGCAACAATTAAAAATTTTAGATCGTAGGAATTTCGTTTCAATTGCGTCTTCAAAATATACGAAATTCGTCAGAAACTTAAAATTGACTTGGATATATAAATTATTCCCAAACGTACTAATTTCCGCCAAAATACGTCCAACAATCATACAAAGTTCCCACAAAATGCTGCGACGTCTTAGGCAACAATTAAAAACTTTAGATCGCATGAATTTCGTTTGAATTGCGACTTTAAAACATACGAAATTCGTCAGGAAATAAAACTTGACTTGGATATATAAATTATTCCCAAACGTACGAATTTCGAGCAAAGTGCGTCCAAAAATCATACGAAGTTTTCAAAAAATTCTGTGACGTCTTGGGCAACAATTAAAAATTTTAGATCGTACGAATTTCGTTTTAATTGCGTCTACAAAATATACGAAATTCGTCATAAACTTTAAATTGACTTGGAAATATAAATTATTCCCAAACGTACGAATTTTGAGCATAATGTGTCCAACAATCATACAAAGTTCCCACAAAATGCTGCGACGTCTTAGGCAACACTTAAAAACTTTAGATCGCATGAATTTCGTTTGAATTGCGACTATAAAACATACGAAATTCGTCAGGAAATAAAACTTGACTTGGATATATAAATTATTCCCAATCCTACGAATTTCGGGCAAAGTGCGTCCAAAAATCAAACGAAGTTTTCAAAAAATTCTGTGACGTCTTGGGCAACAATTAAAAATTTTAGATCGTACGAATTTCGTTTTAATTGCGTCTACAAAATATACGAAATTCGTCATAAACTTAAAATTGACTTGGATATATAAATTATTCCCAAACGTACGAATTTTGGGCATAATGCGTCCAACAATCATACAAAGTTCCCACAAAATGCTGCGACGTCTTAGGCAACTTTTAAAAACTTTAGATCGCATGAATTTCGTTTGAATTGCGACTATAAAACATACGAAATTCGTCAGGAAATAAAACTTGACTTGGATATATAAATTATTCCCAAACGTACGTATTTCGGGCAAAGTGCGTCCAAAAATCATACAATGATTTCAAAAAATTCTGTGACGTCTTGGGCAACAATTAAAAATTTTAGATCGTACGAATTTTATTTAAATTGCGTCTACAAAATATACGAAATTCGTCAGAAACTTAAAATTGACTTGGATATATAAATTATTCCCAAACGTACGAATTTTGGGCATAATGCGTCCAACAATCATACAAAGTTCCCACAAAATGCTGCGACGTCTTAGGCAACACTTAAAAACTTTAGATCGCATGAATTTCGATTGAATTGCGACTATAAAACATACGAAATTCGTCAGGAAATAAAACTTGACTTGGATATATAAATTATTCCCAAACGTACGTATTTCGGGCAAAGTGCGTCCAAAAATCATACGAAGATTTCAAAAAATTCTGTGACGTCTTGGGCAACAATTAAAAATTTTAGATCGTACGAATTTCATTTAAATTGCGTCTACAAAATATACGAAATTCGTCAGAAACTTAAAATTGACTTGGATATATAAATTATTCCCAAACGTACGAATTTCGGGCAAAATGCGTCTAACAATCATACAAAGTTCCCACAAAATGCTGCGACGTCTTAGGAAACAATTAAAAACTTTAGATCGCATGAATTTTGTTGAATTGCGACTATAAAAAATACGAAATTCGTCAGAACCCAAACATTGACTTAGATATATAAATTATTCCCAAACGTACGAATTTCGTGCAAAGTGCAGACGCGTTTCGGTTGTAATTACAGTTGAACTTGTTATTTAAATAAAAAAAATTCAATGCGGTCGAATTGTTAGCGAATTTCGACCAAAATGCAGACAAGTTTCGGTTGAAGGTAAAATTAAACTTGTGTTTCAATTTAAAAAAAAATCTGTCGAATTTTCATCGTATTTCGTCCAAAATGCAGACGCGTTTCGGTTGGAATTACAGTTGAATTTGTTATTTAAATAAAAAAATTTCAAAACGGTCGAATTGTTAGCGAATTTCGACCAAAATGCAGACGAGTTTCGGCTTACAATTATAGTTGAACTTGTGATTTAGTTGAAAAATTTCGAGTCGGTCGAATTTGGAGCGAATTTTGTTCAACATGCAGACGCGTTTCGGTTACAGTTACTGTTGAACTTGTGATTCCAGTAAAAAAAAAAAATCTGTCGAATTTTCATCGAATTTCGTCAAAAATACAGACGCGTTTCGGTTGGAATTACAGTTGAACTTGTGATTTATTTAAAAAAATTTCTACTTGGACGAATTCCAAGAGAATTTCGACTGAAAAGCAAACGGATTTCGTTTGAAGTTGTAGTTGAACTTGTCATTTAGTTAAAGAAATTTCGACCTGAACGATTTCTATGCGAATTTTGTCCAACATACGGACGCGTTTCGTTTACAGTTAGAGTTGAACTTGTGATTCAAGTAATAAGAAAAGAATCTGTCAAATTCTGATCGCATTTCGTCTAAAATGCAGACGCGTTTCGGTTGGAATTAAAGTTGAACTTGTGATTTAAATAAAAAAAATTCGAAGCGGTCGAATTTTGAGCGAATTTCGATCAAAATGCAGACGAGTTTCGGCTTACAATTATAGTTGAACTTGTGATTTATTTAAAAAAATTTCGACTTGGACGAATTCCTAGTGAATTTCGACTGAAAAGCAAACGGATTTCGGTAAAAGTTATAGTTGAACTTCTGATTTATTTAAAAAAATTTCGACTTTGACAATTTCTGGGCGAATTTTGACCTAAACTCATACGAAGTTTTCACAATATTTTATGGAATCTTTGGCATCAATTACAAAAGTTTGGATCGTACGAAATTGGGCAGAAGTTCGACAAAAAAACAAACGCTATTCGGCCAAAACTTGAAATTTACTTGAACATATAAATCAGGGACCGTCACGAAATTAATTTATTTTTTTGAATTTTTTTCAAAATATCTAGTAATAGTCAATAGATTTTACTTTAAGATTGAAATAAATTCATCAAATTTAAGGCAAAAAGTATTTGTACGTTATTAAAATTTCAAAATAATTTTCAAATTTTTGTTATTTCGCTTAAACCGTAATTCGTAACGTAGTTATTTTGTTTCAGTTCTAATTATAGTTCAAGCGGAATAACAAAAAAATGAAAATCAATTTTGAAATTGTAACAACGTACAACTATTTTTTGCCTTAAATTTGATGAATTGATTTTAATCTTGGAGTAATATCTATTGACTATTACTACCCTACTGAAAATTCCTACATAGGATCTTACATGGGATCCTGTATAAATAAAAATATATGTTCATCTTATAGGAAAATGTATGATTTTCTTATAAGTTGAACATATATTTTTACTCATAGCATCTTATGAAGGATCATACAAAATATCCTTTACGAAAACTTATCTAAAAACTTTCAAAGTTTATTAACCTTTATGCGAGGTTTATACCCCTGACATTTTCCTACTTAGGTTCCCATATAGGATCCCATATAGTATTCTATGAAGGATACTACAAAAAATCATATATGAAAACTTTTCTACAAACCTACTCACCTTCCTACACCTTGATCTCAGGTTTGTAACCATGAATTTTCCTACTTGGGATCCCATCAAGGATCCTACAAAAAAATCCTACTTGAAAATTTATCTACAAACCTACTCACCTTCCTACACCTTGATCCCAGATTTGTATTCATGACTTTTTCCTACTTAGGTTCCCACATAGGATCCCATGAAGTATCCTACCAAAATCCTACTTGAAAATTTATCTACAAACCTACTGACCATTCTGCATGCATTATCTGCATTTTTTTGTTGTTGTAATTATAAACAGTGATTGGGGTCTTAAATAACTGTACCAAGTGTTAATTAAAAATAAGTATAATCTACCTAAATATTTTCATGGCAAATGCCTTAATAAATTGTAATAGTTTTTATTTAATTCTCTTTCACAGTTATGTAAGACCACAATTACTATTTATATATAAAAATTAAGAAGAATCTAATACATTATCCGTTTTTTTTCTCGAAAAAAAATATTACTCTTCGTCTTCTTCAACAAATGCGTTATCTTCATCCTCTAAGTCATCTGAAATGAAAAAAAAAAATTTTGAATAGGAAATCATGAATGGTAATTACATTATGAACAGTATTTAACTTCTGGATAACGTTGCATTCTAACATTTGGAACGTTAAATGGTTACGTTCTTGGATGGCGATGTTACGTTACAATGTCCGGTGTACAGCAACGTTCTCTTCGCAGAAAGTTTAAGGCTATTATGTACCTTATCGCCACCGGGAAAGCAAAGGGTAATCTTTCTTATTCTTATAGCATTTCGCTAGTATACTTCGTCTGAAATGCAAAAATGAAATTAATTTACATTTATTATAAGATATCTAGTTAGTGATCGAAGAATTTAAAAAAAATCGAGGGGCTTCTCACTTCCAATTTTATCATTGACTAACAGATTCTTACGAATTCACACAATGTCTGCAATGTAAAACAAATATAGACAACGTTTGCTTTGTATGACATTATATGACATTTGCAAGTGTCGCTTTTGGTTTGCCGAGATTTTGACGACGAACTGGAATGTTGCGCGAATGTTTTGTGTCGGACTTGGACGGACTCTAACGAACGTGCTACGTTCAGCGCATGAATGCTACGAAATCTGCAATGTGTGTTGATAAATCCTAGCCATAAAAAACGGTTCTGCATAACGTGCTTTTTTGGAAATTTATTCAATTTGTTTTCAAAATTTGTCTATTTTATGCAAACTTACATATTCTTTCAAAAAAATTTTAGATTTTCTTTATTTTTCTAAAATTATTGTTAGGCTTGTTTCAAATCTAATGGGTATTATAAAAATATTTTTCGTTTAATTTTTAAAAACTTTTTTATTTTCCAAAAGTTTTTGATTAATTTTGATTTTAAGAAAAGAAAAAACAGCGAAAATATTCCTGTGAATTTTAGAATACATGGAAAGACATAACCTCAAATAGTTAAACTTCATTTTTTTTATAGAATCACTTGAACAAACTAAGATTACTAATTTCTAATGTCCCATGGTAAAAACAAGAAATTAATATTAAATAAAGGACAGAAATACTTCAAAAAGCAGGTATTATAATGAAAAGTTCATTCACTTCAATTCACAGAAAGCATGAATGCAGCATGAATTCTCGCGTCAAGCCTGGTGTTTCTTGACGTTTAGGACCGATTGCTTACGTTTCTCCTTGAACGCTATACGAAATCCAACGGAATCATACGTTGTAGATACGCTTGCTCTTAAATATCGAATCCGATCGAAACTCGCATAGCCTCGCAAAGCAATGTATTCCGCCGACGCTTCTGGATCAACGTGTATAACGCTAACGTTGATCTAACAACGCATAAGACGGACTTTTAACGGGAATGTTGCGTTGATTTCCAAGTGAGAAGCCTCTAGAAAAAAATTGGACATAATGGCGACCTGTCAAAGTCAAAAGAATGATTTTCATTTAAAAAAATAAGTCTGAGGATACCCTTGTGCCTTGTGATTTCAGGTTTTAGTATTAAAAATAACCATATCTATGTGAATTTTGTTAACTGTTTTCAAGTTATCGTTTTTACAATAAAATATACTAATATAAAAATGTGCGTTACGGTAAAAGTACAAAGTGTGATAAATTGAAAAAAATTGTAAAGGGAAATGCGACAGTAGAAGATATAGCTGTAAATCACAAAACCTACTGTGCAATTCCAAAGAGTCACGGAAGTATAGTCCTTGTTCTAATAAATATCAACAAAATATATTTTTGCACTTAAAAACTGTTCTAATAAATATCAAAAAAATATATTTTATGAAAATATTTTTTGTACTTTAATAAATAAATTAAAAATAAATCAAATATCACTCATAATGATAGTAGCAATAGTAGCAAATAAAGTTTGAGTCTTTTTAATAAGTCACTTACCACCTTTTGACATTACATCTAATTGAATTAAAACAAACTTTCTACATTTACCAATTACACAGCCCCACAAAAAAAAAGTGTCATGTACTTTTGACCGGAATACCTTAGCCCTATGTATTTTGACGCGCTGAACACGAATCCGAAGTCCATTTTGCTCCATCACGTCAGGATTTTTTTCTAACCTCAAAATCAATAAAATGACACGTTTTGTTCATTAGCATGTGAACCCGACTTAACATTAATACATGCCTAGGGCGAATAGATAGCTTGGATTGTGACCTTTAAAACGCTTTTTTAAAAATTGTTCTACGATGATTTTTAACGAAGTTATGATGTTTTATTTAAAATATAAATTTTTTCCAAATGTAAATAACACTTCAATTATTGATGTGGTATGGTGTAATGGAAAAAAATGATTTTAAATAAAACATCATAACTTCGTTAAAAATCATCGTAGAACAATTTTTAAAAAAGCGTTTTAAAGGTCACAATCCAAGCTATCTATTCGCCCTAGGCATGTATTAATGTTAAGTCGGGTTCACATGCTAATGAACAAAAAGTGTCATTTTATTGATTTTGAGGTTAGGAAAAAATCCTGACGTGATGGAGCAAAACTGACTTCGGATTCGTGTTCAGCGCGTCAAAATACATAGGGCTAGGGTATTCCGGTCAAAAGTACATGACACTTTTTTTTTTCGTGGGGCTGTGTTATGTACTTTTACCGTAACATACGTATCGTTCAGCCCAAGTCGAACGTACTCAACTGTTTTGAAACAGTTGGAAGTACGTATCTTTAGTGGTGTTTTGAGAAACTACTCATGTTCTGTAGGTACAAAAACTACATTGAGAAAAATTGCTGTTCATGGATATTAAAATTAAATATTCAGATATTAAAACTTAGGATCAAGATATTAATATCTTGATACTCAAACTTAATATCTTAGATATTAAAAATATTAATTTTAATGTCTAAGATATTAAGTTTAAATATATCCATTTTTCTCAGTGTACATAGATGCGCTGTTTCTAAGCCTCTCCACAAAGATACGTACTTTCTGCTTTGTTCTTAAAAGTTACGCGTTTTCCAAATTGTTACAAAAATTTGCGTACATTCCACTTGGGTTAAACGATATTAATATACACATACACATTGTAAATTTTAATAAATACAAAGATTCCGCCATCAGAAAGCATAATGTTTCAGAGCGTAGAGCAATGCATAATTATTAGCCTTTAAATATTCATAAAGTGTTTATACGCAACATCCTTGTACAATTCTTTGATTATCCAGTGGATATCCTAAGAACATCCTAGGGATGTTTTCAGGATATTTTGACATTATTTCAGGATATCCTGAGGATATCTTTTGGTTGTTAGCGAGTCCAATAAACTTTACGAAAGAGTAACAATGATTTATAACATTTTCAATATCAAGTGCTAAGATAGCTGAGAGCCTTAATTGAGCGGGTTAAATTAGCGTTCAGTAGTATAGAAATAGGTTCCATCCCCTATACTCATAAGATTTTTCCTATGCGTTTAATCGTTAAATGAGTATGTATAAGGATAAGAATTAGAAAAATTACAAAAAAAATTTAACAATTACTTTATTTAAAAAATTTTTTAAGAATATCCCTGGGATATCCGAGAGATATTCTGTTATTATGTTCGATATCCTGAGAACATTCTAGAAATATCCTTTTGTTGTGAAGAAATATCCTTTAGTGCGGAAATTAGGATATCTATAGGACGTCCTTGGCATGTCCCAGGATGCAATGAGGACGTTTTCTGAATATCTTAGATGCTCATAGGATATCCATAGGATGTCCTAGGGGGACGTCCATACATTACGTAACGCTTTTTTCTGATATTTTTGGACCCCCCTCTCACCTCGTAATGGAGCTTTACACGTAAAAGTTCATTTTTTCTGACCCCCCCCCCCCCCCTCTACTATTAAGCGTTACGTAATATATGGACGACCCCTAGGGATATCCTTTGGCTGTAAGGGAATATTTCGAAAGGTCTGAAAATGAGATACGTTATGTTTCAAAGGGGAAACAAGACACGCATTGTGTCTTACTTACACTTACACTTTTTGTTATAATGCTTCAAACTAAGGCGTTGCTAAGTGTATCGCATTTTTTGGATTTCTTTTAAACGACCGTCGCATGAAATTGGCTTTTATTGCTTTCATTTTTTTTATGTTAATTGATAGTTTTTGAGTTGCTTTTTGAGTTCCAAAAATCAAAATTTGATTCCTGCAATTATTTTTCTTGTTATGAAGGTTTAAACATAGGTATGTTAAACGTCTCGATTTTTCTTCCTCCTCTTTGCCCGTCCGTCCTTTAAAGTTTGCTTTCTCAGCGATAGCACCCTTCTCTCGCGGGGAGTCACATATGAGCAATTTCATATCAGATCGACTGGTCATGTCAGCGATTTGAATCAACTTACGTTTTTTGGATAGACATTTGTAGTCTATTTAGGCATACAAAATTTTATTTAATAATATTTATTTTTTATTTATTATTAAAAAATTAATGCAATTTTTTTTCCATCGGTCATAACTTTCTTAATTTTAATTTCATGCATTGTTCATGGCTCAGTATGAGGTACTTAAGGCCTTATAATATTCCTACAGTTTGGTACATCATTTTAGAAATGTTTATGCAATGTAAAAAAATTTGATAAAACTTGGTACCCGTGGGTTTTTGGGGTCCCTGAATACGCATTTCAAACATCCAATGTGGCGCACGAAAATTATATTTTTTATTCAATTTTCACGAAACTTGGTACAGAGGGAATGATGTTTTTTAAAATTAAATATGGTTGACTAAATATAGCAGATATTTTAATCCCTTATTAATTTAACTTACTTTCTTGACCTTAAAATTTTTTAACTGCCTGAGTAAAATGGGGAAATGATTTATTGGGTACCTAAAAATAATCAGATGTAATAACCGAACTTAATGATAATTTGAATTTTTAAAAAATGACTTGAGACTCGCAATCGGAGACCAGAAAACCGCTATATAACAAAATTAATGAAATGAAAATGAAATTTTTCATTTTTGACCGCCATATTGGAACCGCCATTTTTAAATTTTAAAAATTTTCAGATTCGCAATCGGAGACCTCAAAAACCGTTATATGCCAAGTTTCATGAAATTAAATTTAAATTTTTAATTTTTGATCGCCATATTGAATTTTTGAAAAATGACTTCAGATTCGTTATCAGATACTCCAAAAACCCCTGTGTACCAACTTTCGTGAAAATTGAATAAAAAATTGAATTTTCGTCCGCCATATTGGATCCGCCATTTTGGAATTTTAAAAAATTACTTCATATTCGTACTCAGGGACCCCAAAAACCCACTGGTACCAAGTTTTATCAAATTTGGACTATTTTTAAAGACTTGGTACACTAGGCTAATATTTTACAAAAAAAAGTTATTTTAGTTGCCATATTATAGCCGCCATCTTGTATTTTCGTATATGTTTTTGCGAATATTTACAGCTGAGAACTTAAAGACACGATATTTTGATGCTTTAACTTAATCTCTTTTCTTGTTCTACATGAAAATATTGATTAAAAAATCTTTTTTTAAAAACAAATCGTGTTTTTTGTTAAATAATTGTTTATAACTTTTATCATATTTGTTGTAAACAAATTTTGATAAAAGAATCTAAAAGAGCGATAAATTTTACGTTGAAAATGGTTTGTTTCAAATTTTTAGAAAATTTTTTTATTGCCAAGAAAAAGCCTTAAAATTTTGATAAAATTTGTGTCCTCTTGGGCGTTAATTGGTTAAAATTAAAGTTTTCAAAAAAATTATTTTTTTACACCTAAAAAATCTAAAGAAAGAAGGCGTTTTGTTCCTTTTAATCATTATTATGGATCAAGTTTTGTTCGTACTTAAAGCTAAACTTAAAATACAAAATTATTTTTGAAAAAATTTTCTTGGCTGCCAGTATGGTTTAGTACGCTCAGTGGCGCCCAATCGGCTGGAGCAGGGGGGGCGGCCGCCCCCCCCTGGTCGAGGGGTGTGTGGTGTCAGGAGGCTGGTAATAAATATAAATAAAAAATTAAATTTTACGTATCAAAATAATCAGAAAAGTACGGTATTCAAACACCCCATGAACTTACGCACATATGAACTATGGTTAATTTGATTTAAATATAATTGTAAACCTAATATTTAATCCCGTAGCTGTTTTTTAGTTAGAATGTCTTTGAAATATTGGTTTTCAAATTAAAGTATAACCATAAATTATTAAATAATTATATTTTTAATCATTAATAATATGTTCCGATAAAAATTCAAGAGTACTCTATTGGAAATAACAAAATGAACGCACCGCAGGGGCCAGAATCTTTTCACTGTTGTTGGTTATTTAAAACTATATAAATATGGAACTAAAATAATTTCAAATTAAAAATTTAAGGAAATTGTAGGAATAATTGTGGGAAATAATTGTAAATTGAATAATTGAATTGAAAATCGAAGAAAATAATTTGAAATTCAAGAAAATCACAGCACCAGAAATTCCCTGAATTTCCCCTGAATATTGGTCCACATTTCCCGAATATTCGAACCTAATATTCAGGGAAGTTTCGTGGAAGCATCAAAATGTCCGCCATAAAGAAAATTGGACGCTAAATTTCCCTGAAAATGTATTTCTAATTTTCAGGGAATTTCCGCATCTAATATTCCTAGAATATTCAGGGAAAGTTAAAAAAAAATTCCAAAATTTTTTTGATCTGGTAATTGATAAAAATTGTATGTCATATTTGGCACCCGTAGGATTCTAGAATATTAAAAACTACTGCGCAGCCGTAAGTGTCACAGAAACCAAGTTCGACCATTGCGCATCATGTACAGAAGATTTACGAATACTGTGAAAATTGAAGGAATATTAGATGCGGAAATTCCCTGAAAATTAGAAATACATTTTCAGGGAAATTTAGCGTCCAATATTCTTTATGGCGGACATTTTGATGCTTCCACGAAACTTCCCTGAATATTAGGTTCGAATATTTAGGAAATGTGGAATTCAGGGGAAATTCAGGGAATTTCTGGTGCTGTGTGGGAAATTGAAATTTGAAGCATATAATTATACTGAGAAAAAAGAATAATTAAATTTACCTGGAGGAGTGTCAAACGTTACAATATTTCAATGTCAACTATAGGACAACACTCTATTGTATGAAGATTATTGAGTGTCAAATATGTTTTACACTCCAGAAAGGTAAATTACAATGTTTTACAGGGTTAACTTATTTTTTTAAAAAAAGGATGCTGTTTTTAGGAAGTATTAATTTAAATTTTTCAAAATATTTAATTTAAGTGCGAAAAATAATTATTCACAACAAATTTTTATATTTTTAAATGACTAACTCATGATTGTCTTACATTTGGTATTAACTTTGTGCAAATAATTAAAAAAGTTTAACAAAATTGTAGATTTTTGTAATTGTAGATTGAAAACAGCTTAAAAATTAATAAAAAATTATAAATTTATTGGATAATGAAATTAAAATTACAACTGTTAGTTATAAATTTAAATTTTGATCAATTCAAAGGCATTTTTAAAAAAGTAGTTGACTCATTATTACTCTCTAAATTTTGAATCAGTGAGAATTTAGCCTAAAAAACCAGTAATAATTCACTGACTTAAACTTAGAGAGTATAGATCATTTTATTATGAGAACCTTTTTTTTTCCTGTCAAAATTAGGGTTCATGAAAGGGGGGGGGGGTGGTATCCTGGAATCGGGTCTAGCCCCCCTGCTAGAAATCCAATGGGCGCCACTGAGTACGCTTGTAACTTACAGGATTATTTGTTTATGTTGATAAGAACTAATAGTCAAAAATTTAAAGAAAAAAAGTGGAGGTTTTTGAGAAAATCGACCTTATTTATTTTTGGAAAATCATTTTAAACGTTTTTAATTTCAACGAAAATAAAAAAAAACGTGTCTTTTTATTTTTTATATATAACATATTTTAGAGGCAGTTAAATCTACAACTTGAAGAAAAAAAAACGAAATTATAGTAAGCAAAACTTTTAAAGTTATTTATTTGTTAACTAAGATTATTTAAACAAATTAAAAATCGTTCGTTAGTAGCTGGAACTATTTAAAAATATTTTATACACATTTTATGTGTAAAATATATAACAGGCATCACAGTATCTTCTGTATCTTCAAAAATGATAAAAAGGTGAGAGAAAGGTGACCAAAAATATAACAAAAACAAACTAGAATGTGTTTAAAATAGGTTTGCTACGTTCTCAAAATTCCAATATTCAATGACTTCCAGTTTTTCAAGACCATTTTTCATCAAATTCCATGACCAAATATATAATAAGTAGCAACATTAACACGCGCCCAAGGACGCGAGAAACTTTGCATTGTTGTTGGTCATTTAAAACTATAAATTTTTTCAAATGCAATAAATAATGAAAATTACGAGCATAATTACAAAATTAAAGAAAATATCTAAAAAATGGCGAAAATAATGAACAATTGAAAACAAAATTCAAAAAATAGCTAGACTAATGCACAGCCGAAAAAAAATTGAAGAAATCAAAGAATAATTATAAAATTTTAGGAAAATAACTGAATATTGAAAAAACTGCAGGAAATAATTGAAAATTTTCGAAAAACAATTGAAAATCGAAGAAAATAATTAATAACTAGCAAAATATAGCGATTAGTTTTCCATGCATTTTAGGAATTAAACTATAATAATAGATAAAACAAATCGATGAATAATATTTATCCAATAAGTAGGGCCGCCAGTGCACTTGCAGATTGAAAATAGTGAAAAAATAGTATATTATGCACCAAAGGTGGAAAATGCAAGTTTTTTTGACGAGCATAATGTTCAATGAACGAGTCAAAGCACGAGTGAAAGTTTTTACATACAAAAAAGGGAATACCTAAGCAATATACTTTGATATTACTGATATTAAATTGGGGGGCACCAGCAGCAAAAGCCATTCAAATTTGAAAAAAACAATTCGAACATCGCAAAAATAATTGAAATATGTAGAAAATAATTAAATGACAAAAATAATTTGATTTGAAAAAAAATTTTAAATGACAAAACTAATTGAAAAATTGATTAAAAATCAAAAAATGATTTACATAAAAATAATTAAAGAATGACAAAAATAATTAAACTTTGAGAGAAAAGTTTGAGTCTGGTGTAAAAAATTTTAATTTTTGCACAATAATTGAGATATTGAAGAAATGAGTAAAATGTAAAGAAACTAATTGAATAATTTCATAAATAATTATAAAAACTGGTGTAAAAATTACATTTGTTAGGCAATAATTGAAAACTTGAAGAAAATAATAAGAATTTGCAAGAAAATAATTGAAACTTGAAAAAAATAATTACAAAATATCAAAAAAATGTGTATGTGTAGATAATAGTTGAATAATGACAAAAATAATTTATATTTAGAAAAAAGATAATAAAAAATGAGAAATATATTAAAAAATGAAGTAAAAAAACAAAAAAATTTAATACATTAATGGAAAAATTGTAAAAAATAATTGAAAAATTAACGATATAATTAAAATGTGAAGAAAGTAATTGAATAATGACATAAATAATAATTGAAAAATGATCTTCAAAAATTAATAAATTCATGACAATAATAAAAAGATTGAAGAAAATGACATTTAAAGAAAATAATTCAAAAATGTCAAAAATATTTGAATATTGACAAAAATAGTTGTAATTTAAAAAAATAATTGATAACTTTGAAAAAATTAAAAATTTGAAGAAAATACTTGAAAACTTGACACAACAATTGAAATATTGAAATAAATATTTCAAAACTGGTGCAAAATTAAAAAATTGTAGACAATAATAATTGTAAAGTTAAAAAAAATATTATAAGTTTCAGGAAAATAGTTGCAAGTGGAAGAAATTAATTGAAGTTTCAAGACAATAATTAAAACTAAAAGAGAATAATTCGAAAACGACAAAAAAATTCAAATATGAAAAAAATCATTTAAGTTTGAAGATTTGTAAAAAATAATTCTAAAATTGCAAAAGTAACAAAAATATGGAAAAATAATTGAATTTATGACAAAAATAATTGATTAATAACAAAAGTAATTAGAATTTGAAGAAAATAATTGAAAAATAATGAAAGTGAATTGAATTTGTGTGGAAAATTTGGATATTCCTAAAAATAATTTGAAGATTGAAGAACATAATCAAAATTTTAAAAAAATAATTTAAATTACAAGAAGATAAATAAACAATAACAAAAATAATTGTAATTTGAAAAAAATAATTGATAACTGGTGCATAAAATTAAAAATTTAAAGACAGTACTTGAAAAATTGACCAAACAATTGAAATTTTAAGAAACTGATTAAATAATGACATAAATAATTGGAAGCTGGTGTATAAATAAAAAATTTATAGAGAATAATTGAAGTTCGAAGAAAATTATTGAAATTTGTTGAAATTAATTTTAAAAAAATGTACAAATTTAATAAACTTATGACAATAATAAAAATAATGAAGAAAATGATTGAAATTTGTAAAAAATAATTAAAAACTAATATAATAAATTACAAAATTCTTGACAATAAAAAAAAAGATTTATTGATTTATTTATGGGCAAAAGCCCATTGCAATATAAAATTTAAGAATGTATTTCAAGTAACAATAAAATTAAAATTTGATGTAACAATAATAATTACTATATTAAATATTAATAGGTCCCATTCAATAATTTGAATAAAATAATAATTTAAATTTATAGAAAATAATTCTAAAATTGCAAAATCAATAGAAATATGAAGAAAATAATCGTAAAATGACAAAAATACTTGAATAATAACAAAAGTTATTTAAATTTGAAGAAAATTATTGAAAATTAACAAAAGTAGATTAGAAACTTGTGTTGAAAATTTAAATATTCCTGGTAATAATTTGAAGATAGGAAAAAATAATTGAAATGTTGAGAAAATAATTGAAAAATGACAGAAGTAAATGAAAACTTGTGTAATCAATTTAAATATTCATGACAACAATTTAAAGACTGAAGATAATAATTGATATTTGAAAAAATTAAATTCAGAATTTCAAAAATACATGAAAATTGACAATACATAATACTTTAGAGTTGACAAAAGTACTTTAAAAATAACAAAAATAATTTAAAATAGGTGTAAAAATTACGTATTTGTAAATTGTAATTAAAAAATTGACGATGTAATTAGAATATATACGGGAAAAATGCTTTAGGTAAAGTTTACCATATTCATAATAGACCTCGGAATAAACTCACAAACGCAGAATTGTACTCAAGTTTTTAGAAAATTATTCCCATATTTCTGGCAATTTTGAGGGGAATTACTAGAAACATGGAAATAATTTTCTAAAAAATTGAGTACAATTCTGCATTTGTGACTTTAATCCGAGGTCTATCATAAATATGGTAAACTTTACCCAAAGCTTTTTTTCAGTGTAAACAAACTAATTGATTTATAAGGAGAATTTTTAATCGCGAGCACCTAATATCAGAAGACCCCCCCCCCCCGCTGTTGGAATAGACATTTTATTAAAAAGTTTTACTAACTTTGCTTCAGATTTTAAACGTGGACAGAAAAAGATGAATGAATATAAAAACTAACCTACTTCACTTCAAGTTTTAAATCGTTGACAGAAAAAAAAGAATAAATATAAATAGTAATACTAACTTCAGGAGTTTACTGAGGTTATTATTATTTAATTGTAAGAATTGATTACAAAAAAACGAGAATAATTGAATAATTGAAGAAAATATGTGAAAAATGCCAAGAAAAATTGACAATTAAAAAAAAATTCGAAAAATGATTAGATAAATAGGACAACTAAAAAAAATAATTGAAAAAATTAAGCAAGAAATATTATTTAATTTAAATTAAGAAATTAGGAAAATAGAAAAATTAAAAAAATTATAGGAATAATTGTTGAAAATAATTTCAAATTAAGCAACTGGATTAAAAATTAAAAAAAATTGAAAATTGAACAATGGAATTGAAATTTCAAGAATATAATTAAAAATTGAAGAAAAGTAATTAAAGAAGCTGAAAATTGTGGAATATAGAAGAAAAGAAAAGAAAACTGAAAAATTAAAAGTTGAAGAAATAAATTAAAAATATAAATAAAGTTTGCGTACACAAACTACGTCCATAAATTTGTGAAATGTGGATATATTCTTTACAGAGAAAACTGAAAAAACTGTTTTTGATGCACTGAAGAAAAAAATTTACCTCAAATACAAACACGTCTTTTAATTGAAACAAGACAATTTAAAAATAAATGTACTTACGATTTATTTTGCATTGGGCCTTAACTACAATATTCTAATGAGATAAAGATTTTGGAATATTGAATTAAGTTATAAAAAACCATTTTAGTTGCACATGTCATGTTGATTCAATATGTTAGCGTCAGTTTGGCGGGAAATGTGGTAAACAGTAATAGCCACTGATGGGCCGTTACAAGCAGGGATGTAAAGTTACGCGTAAATGGAGGTTTTCGACGTATAATACATGGTATTACCCCCTATCTACATACATGGAAGCTGATTCTGCGTCAGGGTAAAATCCCATTTGAGCAGAAAGCGCAAAACCGAAAGCAAAATCATGAGGGTGAGAGAGACAGGCATATATCACTGACTCTCTTATTTATATATTTTCTGCTTTCGGTTTTACGATTTTTGCTCACATGAGATTTTACACTCAAGCGTCAAAATGGAAATAAAGCCAATGAGAGAGAAAAGGACGGCAACAATAATAAACATTGTCTGTCCCTGTCTCTCACACAATTCTATGTTTATACGTTCCGCGTATTTACGCATAACCGTAGAATCAGCTTCCATGTAGATAGGGGGTAAGGGTAAAATCTCATGTGAGCAGAAAGCGTAAAACCGAAAGCAGAAAATATGAGAGTAATGGCCTGTTTACACCTTCGAAAAACTTTTTTTTTTGCACGAGAGTAAAGAGGACAGATACACAGTTCGTCCTCTTCCCTCCAATGCAAAAATTTTTTTTTTCGAAGGTGTAAATAGGCCATTAGATAGACAGTTATATCTGTCTGTCTCTCTTGCACTAATGGTTTTCTACTTTTGGTTTTACGCTTTCTGCTCACATACACTCTAAAAAAAATCTGTGTTATTTTACAACGTCCGACGATCAAAATTTATTTCACTATCTCCGACATAGTAAAGTTACAAGCGGTGTGTAATCTAACATAACCTGTAAGATATTTTACAACTGAATGTAAAAATACATTACGACGTCGTATACGACGTGGTTTCCGACATAAGACTATACATAGTATTTGATGCAATTTACGACATCCTTCACTACGTCGTTTACTACGTCAACTTTTTCAACAGGGTAAGCTAGAGATCCTATAAAGAGAGTTGAGACACAAGTGTGATGGTTCGCGATTGGTTGCGATTAAACCGGAACCAGAAGTGATTTTGTAATGTTGCAACATAACCTCAAATCGCGTCCATATAAATCAGTTCAAATTTTTCCATGTAAATATTTCGCGCCTTTGACTGGAACTTCTGGTTCCGGTTTAATCGCGATGCGCAGAAACCAACTGTGTCTCAACTCTCTTTATAGGATCTCTAGGGTAAGCAACACTCTAAAAAAACTCAGTGTATGAAAACATCTAACATGTTATTTTACATGATGAAATACACGTTAGACGTCGTAAGTTTACTACATGTCAATGCGTAATTCAGCATTATACTGTAAAAATATTATTTGCGAGAAAGTATTTTAGCAGTTTTGTGTAAAATTACAATATCCGACGTTGGAAAATAGTTTCAATATGTCCGACGTGTATTTTAACAAACGGATAAAAAAAAATTATGTTAAGTATATCTCCATGGAACAGAGAACAGTGTGTCAGGTTTTCAAGTTGCAGATCCCGTGATCAGTTCCAGCTGCTGACTTATTTTTCGTTTAATTTTTTCCTTTTATTGTAAGAAACATAACGCTTGTATTTTTACATTCAGTTGTAAAATATCTTACAGGTTATGTTAGATTACACACCGCTTGTAACTTTACTATGTCGGAGATAGTGAAATAAATTTTGATCGTCGGACGTTGTAAAATAACACAGATTTTTTTTAGAGTGTATGTGAGCAGAAAGCGTAAAACCAAAAGCAGAAAAACATTAGTGCAAGAGAGACAGACAGATATAACTGTCTATCTAATGGCTTATTTACACCTTCGAAAAAAAAAATTTTTGCATTGGAGGGAAGAGGACGAACTGTGTATCTGTCCTCTTTACTCTCGTGCAAAAAAAAAAGTTTTTCGAAGGTGTAAACAGGCCATTACTCTCATATTTTCTGCTTTCGGTTTTACGCTTTCTGCTCACATGAGATTTTACCCTTACCCCCTATCTACATGGAAGCTGATTCTACGGTTATGCGTAAATACGCGGAACGTATAAACATAGAATTGTGTGAGAGACAAGGACAGACAATGTTTATTATTGTTGCCGTCCTTTTCTCTCTCATTGGCTTTATTTCGCGTTTTGACGCTTGAGGGTAAAATCTCATGTGAGCAGAAATCGTAAAACCGAAAGCAGAAAATATGAAAGTAAGAGAGTCAGTGATATATGCCTGTCTCTCTCACTCTCATGATTTTGCTTTCGGTTTTGCGCTTTCTGCTCAAATGGGATTTTACCCTGACGCAGAATCAGCTTCCATGTATGTAGATAGGGGGTAATACCATGTATTATACGTCGAAAACCTCCATTTACGCGTAACTTTACATCCCTGCTTGTAACGGCCCATCAGTGGCTATTACTGATTACCACATTTCCCGCCAAACTGACGCTAACATATTGAATCAACATGACATGTGCAACTAAAATGGTTTTTTATAACTTAATTCAATATTCCAAAATCTTTATCTTTATCTTTTCTTCAATTTTTAATTATATTCTTGAAATTTAAATTCCATTGTTCAATTTTCAATTTTTTTCAATTTTTAATCCAGTTGCTTAATTTAAAATTATTTCCAACAATTATTCCTATAATTTTTTTAATTTTTCTATTTTCTTAATTTCTTAATTTAAATTAAATAATATTTTTTGCTTAATTTTTTCAATTATTTTTTTTAGTTGTCCTATTAATCTAATCATTTTTCGAATTTTTTTTTAATTGTCAATTTTTCTTGGCATTTTTCACATATTTTCTTCAATTATTCAATTATTCTCGTTTTTTTGTAATCAATTCTTACAATTAAATAATAATAACCTCAGTAACCTCCTGAAGTTAGTAATACTATTTATATTTATTGTTTTTTTTCTGTCAACGATTTAAAACTTGAAGTGAAGTAGGTTAGTTTTTATATTCATTCATCTTTTTCTGTCCACGTTTGAAATCTGAAGCAAAGTTAGCCTTGGGTGCGTGTTAATGTTGCTACTTATTATATATTTGGTCATGGAATTTGATGAAAAATGGTCTTGAAAACCTGGCAGTCATTGAATATTGGAATTTTGAGAACGTAGCAAACCTATTTTAAACACATTCTAGTTTGTTTTTGTTATATTTTTGGTCACCTTTCTCTCACCTTTTTATCTTTTTTGAAGATACTGAAGATACTGTGATGCCTGTTATATATTTTACACATAAAATGTGTATAAAATATTTTTAAATAGTTCCAGCTACTAACGAACGATTTTTAATTTGTTTAAATAATCTTAGTTAACAAATAAATAACTCTAAAAGTTTTGCTTACTATAATTTCGTTTTTTTTCTTCAAGTTGTAGATTTAACTGCCTCTAAAATATGTTATATATAAAAAATAAAAGGACACGTTTTTTTTTATTTTCGTTGGAATTAAAAACGTTTAAGATGATTTTCCAAAAATAAATAAGGTCGATTTTCTCAAAAACCTCCACTTTTTTTTCTTTAAATTTTTTACTATAAGTTCTTATCAACATAAACAAATAATCCTGTAAGTTACAAGCGTACTCAGTGGCGCCCATTGGATTTCTAGCAGGGGGGCCAGACCCGATTCCAGGATACCACCCCCCCTTTCATGAACCCTAATTTTGACAGGAAAAAAAAGAGGTTCTCATAATAAAATGATCTATACTCTCTAAGTTTAAGTCAGTGAAATATTACTGATTTTTAGGCTAAATTCTCACTGATTCAAAATTTAGAGAGTAATAATGAGTCAACTACTTTTTTAAAAATGCCTTTGAATTGATCAAAATTTAAATTTATAACTAACAGTTGTAATTTTAATTTCATTAATCCAATAAATTTATAATTTTTTATTAAATTTTAAGCAGTTTTCAATCTACAATTATTCTCCTTAAATTTTACAATTATTCTTAAATTTGCTAAATTACCTTGCTTCGTTGCCTAATAGGTCGAAATTTCTTTAACTAAATGACAAGTTCAACTACAACTTCAACCGAAATCCGTTTGCTTTTCAGTCGAAATTCTCTTGGAATTCGTCTAAGTAGAATTTTTTTTAAATAAATCACAAGTTCAACTACAATTGTAAGCCGAAACTCGTCTGCATTTTGGTCGAAATTCGCTCACAATTCGACCGATTCAAGTTTTTTTTATTTGAATCTCAAGTTCAATTGTACCTCCAACCGAAACGCATCTGCATTTTGGACGAAATTCGATGAAAATTCGAAAGATTTTTTTTTTAATTTGAATCACAAGTTTAACTGTAACTGTAACCGAAACGCGTTTGTATGTTGGCTAAAATTCGCCCAGAAATTGTCTAAGTCGAAATTTTTTTAATTAAATCACAAGTTAAACTATAACTTTTACCGAAATCCGTTTGATTTTCAGTCGAAATGCGCTGGGAGTTCATCTAATTCTTAAATTTTTAACTAAATCACAAGTTCAACTATAATTGCAAGCCAACACTCGTCTGCATTTTGATCTAAATTCGCTCACAATTCGACAGCTTCAAATTTTTTTTATTTAAATCACAAGTTCAACTATAATTGTAAGCCAAAACTCGTCTGCATTTTGGTCGAAATTCGCTTACAATTTGACCGCTTCGAATTTTTTTTATTTAAATCACAAGTTCAACTGTAATTCCAACCGAAACGCGTCTACATTTTGGACGAAATTCGATGAAAATTCGAAAGATTTTTTTTTTAATTTGAATCACAAGTTCAACTGTAATTCCAACCGAAACGCGTCTGTATGTTGGACAAAATTCGCCCAGAAATTGTCCAAGTCGAAATTTTTTTTAATTAATCACAAGTTCAACTATAATTGTAAGCCAAAACTCGTCTGCATTTGGGTCGAAATTCGCTAACAATTCGACCGCTTCGAATTTTTTATTTAAATCACAAGATCAACTGTAATTCCAACCAAAACGCATCTGCATTTTGGACGAAATTCAATGAAAATTCAAAAGATTTTTTTTTAATTTGAATTACAAGTTCAACTGTAACTGTAATCGAAATGCGTCTGCATGTTGGACAAAAGTCGCGGAGAATTGTCCAAGTCGAAATTTTTTTAAATAAAGCACAAGTTCAACTATAATTGTAAGCCGAAACTCCTCTGCATTTTGGTCGAAATTCGCTCACTATTCGGCCGATTCGATTTTTTTTTTATTTGAATCACAAGTTTAATTTTACCTTTAACCGAGACTTGTCTGCATTTTGGTCGAAATTCGCTAACAATTCGACCGCATTGAATTTATTTTATTTAAATAACAAGTTCAACTGTAATTACAACCGAAACGCGTCTGCACTTTGCACAAAATTCGTACGTTTGGGAATAATTTATATATCTAAGTCAGTTTTAAGTTTCTGACGAATTTCGTATATTTTGTAGACGCAATTCAAATGAAATTCGTACGATCTTAAATTTTTTATTGTTGCCCAAGACGTCACAGAATTTTTTGAAAACTTCGTTTGATTTTTGGACGCACTTTGCCCGAAATTCGTACGTTTGGGAATAATTTATATACCTAAGTCAATTTTTATTTCCTGACGAATTTCGTATGTTTTATAGTCGCAATTCAAACGAAATTCATGCGATCTAAAGTTTTTAATTGTTGTCTAAGACGTCGCAGCATTTTGTGGGAACTTTGTATGATTGTTGGACGCATTTTGCCCGAAATTAGTACGTTTGGGAATAATTTATATATCCAAGTCAATTTTAAGTTTCTCACGAATTTCGTATATTTTGTAGACGCAATTCAAACGAAATTCGTACGATCTAAAATTTTTAACTGTTGCCCAAGACGTCACAGAATTTTTTGAAAACTTCGTTTGATTTTTGGACGCACTTTGCCCGAAATTCGTACGTTTGGGAATAATTTATATATCTTAGTCAATTTTTATTTCCTGACGAATTTCGTATGTTTTATAGTCGCAATTTAAACGAAATTCATGCGATCTAAAGTTTTCAATTTTTTTTACTTGATGCCAAAGATGCCACAATATTTTGTGGGAACTTTATGATTTTTGGAAGCACTTTGCCCGAAAATCGTGCGTTTTGAAATAATTTATATGTCCAAGTCAATTTTATGTGTCAGGCGAAATTCGTATCTTTGATCGTCAGAAATTCACCGGAAATTCATCTGATTCGAAGTTTTTACTTAAAAACCAAGTTCAGTTATTAATTCGGTCGAGATTCGTTTGCACTGCGGGAGATATTCGTACTTAATTCGCCTGATTTGAATAAATTAATTATTCATTTTTTGGTCAATTTAAGTTTTTCCCAAAGTTTGCAAGATAAGATATTTTTCATATAAAAGATAAGTTTTATCCTTTTTTTGACCATATTTCGTGCTTGTTTTCGGCGAAATTCGCTAGAAAATCGTACGACATACGCACGAATTGTACCCGAAATTCTCGCGAAATTCTGTTTCAAAACGCCGCACGAAATCGTAGGACATTTCGGCTGTATTTCTACTAAAATTCGGACGAATTCCGTGGACATTTCTGATCGAAATTCTGTCGAATTATTTTCACCTAAACAACGCTATGATCAACTTCTACAATCATGTTCTCTACCATTTTTCTGTAATCTACACGTGAAAATACATTTGTGTACCAAATAGAACTCTCTAAGTCAAATTGTTTAGAAGTTATGGGAGGGGGGATACGGTCACTTTTTAGCATTTTTTGTAAATCGTTGGTTTTTGCTTAAAAACACTATGATAACGATCTGCAACAAAGTTTTCTACAGTTTTTCTGTAATCTATATGGCAAACTACATATGTATACCAAATTTCAGCACTCTAAGTACAATAGTTTGGCAGATATGGAGGTGGCATTGTACACTTTTAGTGCATTTTTGCTAAAAAAATGACCGTATCCCCCCCCCCCTTTATCTTTCAAACTATTTGATTTAGGATGCTAAAATTTGGTACACGTATGTAGATTTACGTGTAGATTACAGGAAAATTATAGAGAAAGTCATGATTATAGCGCTGTCAAAGTTATAACACTAAACTGTGGCCCATATGTTAAAAAAATGCTAAAAAATATTGTTATTTCCTTGACAACGCTATGTTCAACACATACAATCATTTTCTCTATAATTTTCCTGTAATCTACACGTCAAACTACATATGTGTATCAAATTTCAGCACTCTAAGTATAATAATTTGGCAGATAAAGGGCAGGAATGGTACAAATTAAACGCATTTTTTCGAAAAAATGACCGTATTCCCCTCTTATCTGCCAAAATATTTGACTTAGAGAGTTCAAATTTCGTACAAAAATGTAGTATTATATGTAGATTACAGAAAAATTATAGATATTGTTGTGGTGATAGCGCTGTCAAAGAAATGGCAAAAGTTATCAGCCAAAAAATATCAAAATTTCTCAAAAATCTTGTTATTTTCTTGACAACGCTATGATCAACCCCTAGAATCATGTTCTCTATAATTTTCCTTTCATCTACACGTGAAAATACATATGTGGGCTAAATTTGAACTTTCTAAGTCAAATAGTTTGGCGGCTAGGGGGGGGGATACGATTTTCGACAAAGTCTTGCCAATAGGGTTCCGTGCGTACACTTGTGGTGTACGGAACCCTAAAAATACATCAACATGCACACACACTCACGTATACACCCGTACATTTGATCAGGAACTCATCTAACACACATTTCTAGACAGAGGAAAGTTAACTTAAAGCATTTAAAATAATTTGTAAATTATTTAAACGACTATAAATCTTTCTCCATGGGGCAGCAAAATGGATTGAAAATCTTAAAGCTTTGGTTATTTTTAAATTATGATAAAGTTTGAAATAAATTTCGGTTTTTAACCGATTTAAAATTTTCAAATTTACATTAATTATACGAACAATTTCTCGAATTACAATTGATTTTAAGTTTAATCCATCAAAATTTTTATTGACTAAAATTTTAGTAAAATATTTATTGGTTATATTTGGAGTCATAAAATTTGGATAGATTAAAGTTTTAAAGAATGATTTACATATAGAAGTTTGTTAAAATTGATGTTTCAAATACTTTAAGAAATTTCAAGAATAAAAAATGTGTATTTTTATTTAGATTTGTACCAAAGTTTAAATACATTGTGCCCAAAAAACTACTTTATTAAGAAAAAAGTATCTTGCTTTTTTATAACGTACAATAAAAAATGTTATTTTATATATGTATATATATCTTCCTATATTATAAAAAGATTTCGCCGCCGCCGCCGCCGCAGATTCAGAAATTCGGGAAAATGGACATGCCTATCTCAAATGGACATTTTCCCGAAAGAATTCAGTATTATCGAATTCGAAATCCCGAATCGAAACTCTCGAAAGGCTTATTTAAATGGACATTTTCCCGAAAGAATTCGGTAAAATGGACGTGCCCAATTTATCGAATTCGAAGTCTCGAATTAAAATTCCTGAAATTCTCTCTATATTATAAAAAGATTTCGCCGCCGCCGCAGATTTAGGAATTCGGGAAAATGGACATGCCCATTTTACCAAATTCGAAATCTTAAATCGAAACTCCTGAATGGCCTATCCCAAATGGATATTTTCCCGAAAGATTTCAGTATTACCGAATTCGAAATCCCGAATCGAAACTCTCGAAAGGCTTATTCAAACAGACATTTTCCCGAAAGAGTTGGGTATTTTACCGAATTCGAAAGCCTATCCTAAATGGACATTTTCCCGAAAGAATTCGGTAAAATGGACGTGCCCATTTTATCGAATTCGAAGTCACGAATGAAAATTCCTGATTAGCTATCCGAAATGAATATTTTCCAAAAAGAATTCGGTATAATGGACATATCCATTTTACTAAATTCGAAATCCCGCTCGCGAATGGCCTACCCGAAATGAACATTTTCCCAAACGAATTCGATATAATGGTCATGCCCATTTTAACGAATTTGAAATCCCGAGTTAAAACTCCCAAATGGCCTATCCGAAATGAATATTTTCCCAAAAGAATTTGGTAAAATGGACATGCTCTTTTTTCTAAATTCGAAATCCTGAATCCAAACTCCCGAAGGGCCTTTCCCAAATGGACATTTTGCTGAAAGAATTCGGTAAAATGGACATGCCCCTTTTTCTGAATTCGAAATCCCGGATGGCCAAACTGCCCCCCTTAATACTCCCATTATCACCTACCCCCCTACGCCGCCGTTATTTCAGATCCTCTTTTAACCCTGCCCCAAACAATCCTATTATCCCCTACCCCTCTAAGCCGCCACCGCGGCCGGTATTTCAGATCCCCCTTTAACCCTCTCCCTATCAATCCTATTATTCCCTATCTCCTTTACGCTGCCATCGCCACGACTATTCAAGATCCCCCTTTAACCCTCCCCTAACAATCCTATTACCACCTACACCCCTTAACGCTGCTGTCGCCGTGGCTATTTCAGATCCCCCTTTAACGCTGCCCATAACACTCCTATTATCCCCTACCCCCTGTACGCGTTCACCGCCACCGCTATTTCAAAAACCCCTTTTAAAACCCTCCCTGCTAACTCTCCTATAATCCCCTACCCCTTCTACGTCGCCGCCGCGGCCGCCACTATCTTTTTGTAATATTTAATTTTTGTTTATATTTATAATATGTAATATTTTTATAATTACTATAATTATAAAAGTTAATTAATTTAATTATTTAACTAGGCCTGGGCTAGGCTTGAGTCAGGTCTAGACCAGTCTAGACCATCTTTCTTCTAAAATCTTTTATTTGATTTTTATTTACTTTTAAAAAATGTGTATCTTTTTATTTCAGAATTTGAAGATTTAAAATTGTACATTACTTTATGACTGTAGATTTGCAAAAATGTTTTCATCCCCTAATAATAATTTATCTAATGTTATGTAATCATGTTCATTAATGACTTTTATGTCCAAAATTTTTGTTACTTTGAGAAAAATACTTCCATCATCTAAAATATATAATTTATAATAAAATTTTAATTTATAAAATTTGTAATTAATAATGAAATAACATAAATAAATATTAAATACCATCTTCATTAAGAAGACCAACGATATTTAATTTTTGGCCCTCTTCAAAATTGAGTTATTCTATAACATTGGAAATTGATACCACTAATTTTAATTTTCCATTTGTTAAACTTCCAGAGTATTGAGTACTTTTTGTTTTATTAAGTATTATAAATTCATCTCGGAGGTATCCTACAATTTTAATCCATTCATTTAATGATTTTAATATTTCTGATTTGTCAAAACTAATTTTTTTTATTTCTCTGTCAATATCTAAAGGTGTGAATTGTCCTAAGTCTGTAATTTTTGTATATCGTTTTAGAAGAAATTCGTAGGGCATTGTTTCCTGATTGTATTTAGATTCCGGTTTCACAGTTAAATTTTGAAGAAATATTTTCTGAAATAAAAATTGTATAGTTTTTTAAAAATTATAAATTTACATTTAAACGAAAATTGAATTTTTTTTTTATTTTTTAACCCTATTAGCCTGTATTATTGACGAAAAATGCGTAGCATCTTGGACCCAAGAATTACAAGAAACGATTACACCATTATTATTATTAATTAGAAATTTAAATAAAATATAGTCTGTTGAAGTTTTTAGTTTTTCCACTTAATCAACGTAACAGATAACAGATCTATAAATAAGTAATGCAATTGTAATAATTATTATTTATATTATTTTAGTTTTCTAAAAAGGCAACATAATTTTAATTAATTTTTAATTTATAATTAAAGTCAAGTTTACAAAAAGAAATATAATATAAAAATCTTTCCTTACGCAAATTTATCATCAATTTTAATTTTGTGAAGAAATTCGGTAGTTGTAAATGGTAGTTCATTATTCAATTTAACTTTCTTTTTTGATGACGTTAATTTGTTGAAATCGGAATCCTTTCTTTTATTTTCTTGAGCCATTTTTACGTTAGTGCAAATTTGCAATTTATTATTCTATTTATTTATTTCTTATTATTTATTTAAAACACTAAAATTTTTTGAATAATAATAATAATAGTTTGATATTTAAAATTTTGACATTCTGACGTCACTTATTGTTTTTATTAAAAAAAAGATAGTTTCACGTCAGTTTGACAGAACGATGGTTATGGCGTGAAAACTGCAAGTTTTCATGCATTGTGAACACATACCTAGAAATATTTTTTAAATTCGAAAATGTTTAAATCAATTAAGTAATAATAAACCAATTAGTAGGAATTTATTTTACAAAAATAAAATTCACTTTTTTCAAAAATCAAAAAGCGCCCGACCGATAATCAAGTTTTTGATCTTAAAAGGTTTGTAGTAAATAAGAGAATTTTTAATTAAATTTAATTTTAATTATTCTAATTTAAACAATTATAAATTAATTAACTTTTTTAAAATTTTTGAAGTACCTATATTATAATTTTAAATTAAAAATATTTAATATTTGTCTTTTATTTAAAAAATATATAATTTTTTTAGGTTAAAATAAAATTGAAAAGAAATTCAAAGTTGATGAGATATATGATCATTTCAAAATGGAAATTAAAGTACATATTAAACCTGATGGTAATTGCTTATTTAGATCTTTTGCCTTCTTTCTATACAATAATCAAGAAAAACATAAAATGGTGAGAACTAAAGTTGTTAATTACATTATTAATAATTGGCTTTTATATGAAAATTTTATTATTGGGGATGAATCCTATGAAAAAATCATTTATGATCGAAATTCGTATAAAAATTTGATGTTACAAAACAGTGTTTATGGTGGGGAGGTAGAAATTCAAGCTTTTGTGTCAATTTATAATGTAAATGTTATAATTTATCATAATATCTTTAACAGTATTGAAGAATATGGAAATAGTAATAATAATATCAAATTAGTATTATTATTATCTGGAACTATTGATAAAGGGCATTATGATATTTTAGAATGTTTAAATTCTAATTTTTTGAAAAATTATAAGAAACATACTAATGAGATATATTATAAGAATAATAAAGAAAAGATTTGCGAAAAAAGAAAAATAAATAATTTAACAGATTTACAATTGGAAAAGAAAAGAAAGGCAAATATTGTAGAAAATATGACAGAAGAACGTTTGAACAGAAAAAGAAAGGGTGATCGAATTGAATCAATGAGTAAGAAAAGAATAAAAGAAAAACGGGCTAAAGATTTAATTCAGAATATGAATGAGAAACGCGTTGAGAAAAAAAGAGAGAAAGACTTGATTGTAAACATAAATGAGAAATGTGTTGAGAAAAAAAGAAAGAAAGATTTAATAGTAAATATGAGTGAAAAAGTTCTTGCTAATAAAAGGGAGAAAAATTTGATTGCAAATATGAATGAAAAGCGTGTCGAGAAAAAAAGAGAGAAAGATTTAATTGAAAATATGAATGAGAAACGTGTTAAGAAAAAAAGAAAAAAGGATAAAGTAATACATATGACTGAGAATAGAGTTTATAAGAGAAGAAAAAATTCGAAAATTTAAAAAGTTAAATTTTTTAAATATAAATTATTTAGATTTCGGGGACATGGATCATAAATGTTCAGATTGCTCTGCTTTATTTTGGTCAATGGAATTTTCATATAAAAGCTGTTGTCACAATGAAAAAATAAAAATATCTCCTTTAAAAGATTATAATACAAAATTAAAAAGTCTTTTATATGACAAAAAATTTAGAGATTTAATACGATTTTATAATAACAGATTTTCTTTTGTAAGTTTTAATGCAAATATAAAAAATGATCTAAAAAAGGGAGTTTATAATTTAAAAATTCAAGGGCAAGTTTGTCACTCTATTCCAAATTCACTATTAGTAAAAAAAGGGGAATCTCCTATTTTGTGTCAAATTTATATTTACGATGACATTGAAGCAATTAATAAAAGATTAAAATTAAAGAATAATTTAAATAAAGAATATATAGAAATTTTAACAAAAATTATGAATAATAATCCTTACGTTATTAAATATAAAAATTTGTAGGAATTATCTCAAAAAAAAAAATTAGATAAATACAATTTATACTTTTTAAACAATATTCGTTATAACAAACATACATATAATAAACCAAGAACTGCAGAATGTGCTGCTTTAATTGTCTCAAAAGATGGAGAAATTCCTGAAAATTTTGATTTGTGTATTTATCCTAGAAATGTTCCTGAAGGCAAAGATTCAATTACCTTTCTAAATAAATCTTCTATTCATTTAGATCCATTAACTTTTCCAATCATGTTTCCTTCAGGGGATTTGGGATGGAGTTTTGATTTAAAACAAAATTTTAAAAGTAGTAAAAGGTTAACAGCTTTGCAATATTATTCTTATCGCTTAGCTTATCGTACAAATATTAAATTTAGTCCCATTTTATATTGTGGACGTTTGTCGCAGCAATATGTAATTCAAGCACTTATAGTTATTGAAAGTACAAGAATGGATTTTTACCGGTATAATCAACAAAAATTGAGAGTAGAATGTTATCAAGGTTTATTAGATCATGTTAAAAATTCTGCATCAAATAATTCAAATAATTTTGAAAACAAAGAACGTTTAGGCAATATATTTATTTTACCATCGAGTCACATTGGTAGTCCGAGACATATGCATCAAAACTATCAAGACGCAATGACTATAAACAGAGAAATTGGCAGACCTGACTTATTCATTACTGTAACGTGTAATCCAAATTGGCCAGAATTAAAAAGCGTACTTTCAAAATTTCCAAAAGGAACAACATGTAATGACATTCCAACTATTGTAGTTCGATTATTTTTTGCTAAATTAAAATGTATAATAGCAGATATCATTAACGGCTCAATTTTTGGTGATGTTTTGGAATATGTTTATACAATAGAATTTTAAAAAAGAGGATTACCTCATAGTCATTTACTATTTATTTTAAATTATAAGAATAAATTATTGACACCAGAAGATATTGATAAACATATTTCTGCAGAAATTCCGGAATATGATGATGAACTAAACGATCTGGTTTTAAAATTTATGTTACATGGTCCTCATAGTGAAAATTCTTCTTGCTTAAAAAAAGATAAAAATATTTGTTCAAAAAAATTTCCAAAAGAATTTTGTGATTACACTGAAATTCAGAAAAATAGTTTTCCTAAGTATAAACGTCAAAATAATAAAAATAAATTATATATCTATAATTCAAAATTAAATGGTGAAATTATAAATGTTGATAATTCTATGGTTGTTTCTTATAATCCTATACTTTTGAAAAAATATAACTGTCATATTAGCGTTGAATATTGTGCTTCTATCATGAGTATTAAATATATTTATAAATATTTACATAAGGGTCATGATAGAGCTTTTATTGGATTAAAAAAAGAAAAAGATAATAAAATTTATGATGAAATTAGGGACTATCTTAATGCCAGATATATTAGTCCTATGGAAGCTGCGTGGAGAATAGAATCATTACCTCTATCCGGACGATCTCATTCAGTCGTTCGTTTAGCAGTACATACAAAAAATCAACAACAAATTTTATTTAAGGAAACTAAAGAAAAAGAAGCTATTAGTGAGAATTGTAATACTACACTCACTGCTTGGTTTGATTTAAATTTAAAAGACAGTAATGCTAAAAAAATAAAATACTCCAATATTCCAAAATTTTATAAATTTGATAAAGAGAGACTTACGATTCTTTTCAAAATGCAGCTATTGCCATTGGACTAATAGAAACTGATGATCAAGTTTTCAAAATTTTTGAGGAAGCATGTAACATAATGATGCCAAAAGATGTTAAGACGGTTTTTTGCTTGGTTTCTTATTGCTGATAATTCACCTTCACAATATAATATTTGGAATAAATTTAAAGAATATTTTTGTGAAGGATTCGCGAATAAGAATGAAGACAGAGCTTTAACAGAAATTAATAATATTTTGAATTTAGAAAACTTAACATGTTCAAATTTTGGTTTACCTGAACCTCAGGAAATTGAAGATTTAAATAATAATGTAAATAGCGAATCACTTAAGCATGAAAATAAACAGATTTTTTTAAAATTTGTGAATCAATTAAATAAAGATCAAATCTTAATTTTTCACAGTATCATTAACAATGATTATAAAATGATATTTATTGATGGACCAGGAGGTCACAAGTCATAAAACATTTCGATTACCATTAGATTTAACAAATATTGAAACAACATTTTTGAAATTAAAATCAGATAAATATAGATTAAGAAATTGTGATATTATAATTTGGGACGAAGCTTTGATGATTCCCAAAAAAGCTTTGGATATAGTTAATAAAACTTTAAGAGATTGTTGTTGTATTGAAAATGTACCTTTCGCCGGAAAATTAATAATATTGGGAGGGTTTAAATTGGTTACTTCCCCGTAGTGTATCTTGGAAACAAATTCATTGAAATTTAAGATATTAAATTAATTAATTTAATTTTAAAAAAGTAATTAGTAAACAAAAAAATATTTGATTTATAATTTATTTTCAATGAAATTGGCTAAAACCAATAGAAATAACCAATAATTATAGATCGCTAATAAAATATTCATTTTATAAATAGATATCTGGAATCACAGAAAATGAGATGCCTTCAATGATAAACAATCGAATTCTGAGAGAAAATTAGTTTGAGAGAAAACCCCTAACCAGATGTACCTTTAAAATTTTAATCAAATTAACAATTTTGACCTTAACTTTTTCTAATATTTTTCATTTAGAATATTGGTGAAATATTAGCTTTTATTTACCGGACAACTACCAATTTTATTTTACGTCAAAACTTAAATCAAATAGGGGGGTTGGCGCGCGAAGCGCGCAGGGGGTCGAAGCCCCCCTAGTATATATATATATATATATACTTTATTTACTCTCCCTTTAACGGGTTCGAGGGCTCCGCTCCCTTTACAGTTTTATTACAATAACCTTCTTATAACTACCTATTTACAGTTTTAATCTACTTAAATCTACACGCCATCTTAACCTATTTTAACCAATTATCAGCTAAGTGCCTGGGCTTCCATTTTCCGTTCCTTTTGCCAAATCTGGCTTCCTCCCTTTTATCGCCCACCCTCTTAAATTTTACTATTCTGACTTTACCATTCACTCTTTACACTATCACTCACTATCCTCTCTATTTTCACTTCTCCATTTATTCCTCTTTCATTATTCACAACCACATTTTCTTCCATTCATTAACCTACCCAAGCACTCCATTTCTATACACACTCATACTTTTATAACCTCTCCTGTCTCTTTTTTCACTTTCCATCTTATTCCATTCACCCAGACACAATCTCTCCCCATCCTTACTTCACCTCCTTTCCTTCTCTCTGCCCATGCTTTCTCTTCCAAAAACCACCTTATCCTTCTCTCTCTCTCCATGTTCTGTCTTCATCTATCCTCATCTCACTACCTCTTAACCTTCCTCTTAATTTCATTACTTCATATTTGTCCTCTTCATCCTCCAACTCTACTATCCACAATTTTACTATCTCCTGATCTACTCCTTTAATTCCCTTAACCTTTTTAATTTTTACATTCGCCCCAATTCCTGATAACAATTTTTCTACTTCCTTTTTAGCTTCACTATACCCTACTTTCAAACCCCTAATAACGATGTTCCTCTTCTTTCTTTCCTTCTCAAACAGCTCAACCTGACTCGATAACTCATTCGTTTTTCTTTCCCAATTAACTTCTCCTACTTTCCCATTCTGCTCTCTACTTGCTTTCTTCTCCCCTATCTCTATTGCCTCCACTCCACCCTTCTCAATTTTTTCATCTTCCTCACTCCAACTCGATATTTCTTTCTCTAATCCGTTCATTCTCTTCCACATATTTTCTTTTTCCTTTTTCCAATTTTCCTCCCACTTTTCCAACTTCTTTTTAATCCCGCCTATCTCCTCTTTTATTACCTCAAACTGCTTATCTCTTTCTTCTTCTATGTCCCTAACAATCTCTATTTTGTCCCAAACTTCTGCCCATTCATTATCGAAAGTTTTAACCAACGTCTTGACTAGCCCGAGTAAGTCGATGCAGTCCTCACACTTCATAATTTTTCCGCCCTTGCACCTTACTATTTTACCAATAAAATTTCGTAACTCCGACCTTTTCCCGCCTGTACTGCTTGAGTCAATTTCCGCCATTCTAGACCTCTACCTTACCTACACTTCATTCACTCTCCTCGTCATTCACGCTATCTCTCGCACTCTCTCCCCACTTTTTTCCCCTAACCTCAGAAATCACACTTTTCTTTTACCTTCTTTACCACTTGCATTCACTCCACATTCCACTTACATTCACTCCACAACAATCACCTTGCTTTGTTCATCACTTTTCACTCACACCACTACCCACCCTTAATTAATTTAGTCCAAATTCTCCAAAAAACAATTTTCCCTTCACAAACGCGTGCACTAATTTACGGTACCGGAAACGGAAGCCAAAATGTTATTTTTTAATTAAGACGAAAATCTAAAACAATCTTCAAAAAGTTGGTTCTATTTATTAATTCGTTTTCTAATAATTCTACAACTGGTTCATTCCTTAATTTATAAGCAGCTTAAAATAAAGCATATTTTTATTTAATGGCAGGACACTGTTGCATATTAACTTTAAATTGATTACCCATGGATGAAAATTAATAACTTTAAATAAATAATTTAGTATCATAATAATACATATATGTGACTTGGACAGTGAAAAGGGGGCTTACGTGTCAAAAAATCGTTTTTCATTTTTTTGCAGATTCTGATAGATTTTTTGACGCTCTTTCACGTGGTGTAAACCAAAAAAAAAATTTTTTTTTGACACGTAAGCCCCCTTTTCACTGTCCAGGTCACATATATTAACAAATAATGGTTAATAAAATTCTAATTACATAAATAAAAATTATATAAACATGAGGATAGAATAAATAATTTCGTTTAATTTGTATTTAATTTAACAAAAATTACTTAGTTTAAATAAGTAAATGTTTTATTATTGAGATCAAATTTAAATAACATTTATTTTACTTTTCCAAAAAATAAGATTATTATTAATAAATTAATTTAATATTATATATATTGATAAGTAATAAAAATAAATATCACGCAAAAAATTCCTAGCTAAAAAAATACCTCTTCTTTTTTACTGGATTAAATTAAAGAAAATAATTATACACTATAGAAAAATATTGCATTGATACTAAACTTAAATTAAATTTTCATTACAAATGAATTTTATAAAATAGCTGAACATATTCAAGTCATTGGTAACGTTTGTTGTAAGCAACTTACTTCAACTTATTGAACTGTCATTTAAAAGAATTTCAAGATGTCAGACAAAGGAAAAAAAAGTTTGTTTAATATTTTGGAAGGCCAAAAAAGACTACACAGTAATGGAGGAGCCGAAGGACTTGCATTCTACTCCCAAGGGAGCTGAAGTAGACATTCCTGTGAAAGGAGAATTAAAGACTGGCGTAATTTTGGCTAGAAGTGGTATTTATAAAAGATCCTTTTTATTCCAAACCTATCATTAAAAAACTTTTTATTAAAAACTATTATTAAAAACATATTTTTAAATTAATAAATAAAAAAAATTTTACTTTTTCTATAACAAATGATTCTCTTTTATGCATAGAAACAAAAAGTACGCTGAGTCAAACGCATGTCTCCGCCGACGGAAAAATTATAAAAGATAAAAAAAGCTTGTTAAAAAACGAAGAACAAAAAAAAAAGATAATATTATTAAAACAATAAAAGAAAAGCAACGTAAAGCAGTCCAAGCAGGTTTAAATTCAGAATTGGTAAAGCTGAAACCGTTAAACACTCATGGAATGGAAAAACAAATGCAACAATCTACAGAAAAGGAGATAACAGACAACACAGCCAAGACAAGCTTTGTTTAAAACAGTAAGAAAAATCTATAAACATTAATACCATTTTTACTAAATAGTTAACCTTACACTTTTATTGTTTATACATATAACGACATATCCATTGATTAACATTCATTAATAGTCACCAGCTATTACACCACCTCTTAATTCATTCATCAATCCTAAAACAGACCGATACATTGTTCACAAAATAATCGATCGAATTATCTGCCTGATAATCTTTCATTCAATCTTTAAAACAAACATGACGTTCACCTTTCAATCACATCTCCGCCTACCCGCAACCAAATCTATTACTCATTCAATTACCAATTCTTATCTTAACTTGTACATTAATTACGAAATCCTCAATCGAATCATCTGCCTTACGAGCTGTTCATTCATTCTTTGATACAATCCTAATGCTTAACTTTCAACCACATCTTAGCCTAGCTGCAACCAAACCTACTATTCATTTAATCACAAATCCTTACACTAACCTATACATTAATTACGAAGTCATCGACCAAATCATCTGCCTGACGATCTGTTCATTCACTCTTTCTTACCAACCTAACGCTCGTCTTTTAATCATACATTACCTTAATTGCAACCAAATCTACTACTCATTCAGTCACCAATGGTCACCCTAACTTGTACATTGTTTACGAAACCAATACTCGAATCATGTGACTAATTATCTCCTCATTCACTCTTTAAAACAATCATGACGTTTACCTTTCCGTCACATCTTATCCTATCCGCAATCAAAATCTACTACTCATTTAATCACACATGCTTAGACTAACCTGTAAATTAATTATGAAATCATCGTCTGAATCATCTGCTTGACGACCTGTTCATTCACACTTTGACACAAATGTGATGTTCAATTTTCAATCAAACATCAGCTTAACAGGTACCAAATTTATTATTCATTCGTTCATTCATCAAACATTACGTAGACTAGTCTATTGTTCATTGAATCATTGATCTAATCATCTGCCTGACGATCTGTTTAATCACGTTTTGATACAATCAAACGTTACCTTAACCGCAACTAAATATACTACTGATTTATTCACCAATCCTTACTCTAAACTGTACATTATTTACGAAATCATCGACCGAATCATCGGCCTGGCTATCTGTTCATTCACTCTTCGTTACAAATCTAACGTTCATCTTTTAATCACACATCAGCTTAATTGCTACCAATTTACTATTCATTCGTTCATTAATTAATCATTTCGCAGAAGAGTACATTGTTCACAGAATCAATACTCGAATCATCTTCCTGATGATCTGTTCATTCACTCTTTAAAAAAAACGTATCGTTCACTATTCAATCACGTATTATTTAAAACATTTATTCACCAATTCTTATTCTAACTTGTGCATTAATTAAAAAATCATCAACGAAACATGTGCCTGACGATCTACTCACTCAATCTTTGACACAAATCTGACGTTTACATTTCAATCACACATCAGCTTCACCACAACCGAATTTATTATTCATTCGTTTATTCATAAACCCTAACGAAGACATTTACATTGTTTATGATATCATAGATCGAATAAGCAGCCTGACGAACTGTTTAATCACTTTTTGATACAAACGTAACTTACATCTTTCAATTACACATCTGCTGAACCGCTATTTAATTTATTATTCATTCGCTCATTCATCAATTATTACGCAGTCCAGGACATTGTTCACGAAATCAGCGATTGAATCATCTGGCTGACGATCTGTCCAGTCACTTTATGAAACAATCATGACGTTCACCTTTCAATCACATCTTATTGTTAGCTTAACATTAACCAAATCTATTACTTATTCATTTACCAATCCTTACCCTAAGCTGTACATTAATTACGAAAGCATCGACCGAATCATCTGCCTGACGATCCGATTATTCACTTGTTGACACAAATCTTACTTTCATCTTTCAATCACACATCAGCTTAACCGCTACCAAATTTATTAGTAATTCTTTTAATCACCAGTTCTTACACTAGCCTGTTCATTAATTACGAAATCATTTACTAAATTATCTGCTTGACGATCTATTTAACGCTACCAAATTTATTAGTGATTCTTTTAATCACTAGTCCTTATACTAGCCTGTACATTAATTACAAAATCATAGACCAAATTATCTGCTTGACGATCTGTTTATTAACTCTTTGTCACAATCCTGACGTGCATTTTCCTATCACACACCAGCTGAACCGCTACCAAGTTAATTATTCATTCGTTCATTCGTCAATCCTTACGAAGACAAGTATACAAGTATACATTGTTAACGAAGTTATCGATCAAATCATCTGCTTGACTATCTGCTTAATCACTATTTGATACAAGTCTGACGTTCACCTTTTAATCACACATTACCTTAACCGCAACCTAATCCACTACTCATTCTTTTACTAACCCTTACCCTAATCTATTAATTAATAACAAAATTATTGATCGAATCGTCTGAGTGATTATTTGTTAAATCAATTTTTGATACAAAACTGACGTTCACCACTTAGCCACATTTTCTGTCATCGCCATCTATAAGTTTTTTTGTCAATTTTACAATTTAGACTTTTATCTTTTCATTATTATCCGTATACAGAAACCGAGTAGCCGGGATCGTCGTCTTGTTGCTTTTGAAGATGGGGAGACGTATAATGATTTTGAACAAAGTTTAATAGGTGACGATATTGATATTCCGGGAGAAGATTATAAAGGTAAAGGAAGCTTTCCGGAATTAAATAAGGATCTACCTCAGCCTTCGACATCGGGAAATGCAACGATGAATGGGACTGGTTCAGAAGAATTGCAAGCAGTGCAATCATTTTTGACTAATAGTAAGCTTTTATTTTTGCTTTCGCTTAAATATGTCAAGCGAACATTAATATTGATTTACTCATGCTTTGATTTTAAATCTATTATACATATAACAATGAATTTATCTGCTGTAGTATTCTGTATTTGAAAACTTTTTTTTCGCAATTGTCTTAATATTCAGTTTATGAAAATAAGATTTTTTTTTATCACATTTTTGTTTAATCGATAAAGAGTGATTTAGTTTTATTTACAAGGAATCAGAGTACTTATTTCATAATATGCATCACATTCCGTGTTTTTTTTAATATTTTATTAGGGTGTTGTGGGGTAATGTGCAACACTTTTTTCCGTTGCTCGTAAAACATGTCCTATAATCAAGTTCTTAAATATTTTATGATTGAATAATGTAGAGGAAGGAAAATACTAAATTTCTGCATCATTAGATTTTCAAAATTTTGAATTTTTCTTAAAAAATTGTCGCTTTTTCAAAAACACTCGTTTTGGCATTTTGCAAAAAAGTTAGGGTAATTTGCAACACAGATATAGTTCACAGAAAAAATTGATAAATATCGATGTGAATCGCTTTAAATATCAAATTTAAGCTTCTTTAACGCAAAGCAATCGAAATCCGCGGAAAAAAAATTTCACTGCGATATAGTCAACCTCTGAAAAGTGGAAATTTCAACAATGAGAAAAAAATTTGTATTTGATTTTCGATTTATTCTTTTATTTTTCTAGCATACTGACTAAAAACATTGAAAAATGCATTAAAACTCTTCATATTCACATATTTAATCATGAAATGGAGATATACTAGCTAAAAATGTGTGTTCAACATTATCTTAAAAAAAGTGTTGCACATTACCCAAAATACAATATTTTGCGCAGACTAGTGTAGCAACAATATAATGTAAGGAAATCACAAAATCTCTTTGGATATTAAAAGACACATAAAAAACCAACAATATAAACAAATTTATCTACAAAATAATTCAAAACAATTCACGAAAGTTCTATAAATGTCTAAAGCAAAAAATACTCTAAACTCCAGAAATTTAACTCGCTTTACGTACATCAAACCAGGGTGCGTGCTGTCTCGTGTGTTATATATCAAAAACAAGTTACTGTGGACACAAACAGATGACACTATTCGGTTTTGTCCAATATCGAAATGTAGATCAGAAATTGAAGGTGTTTCACATGCCCCCCATGTTCCACATTACCCCACAACACCCTACGTTATTTCAATATCTGTAATGTAATTCTAAAAATGTTTTACATTTTTCTAGTTACTCCAGATGTTGTAACATTTTTGGAACATTTAGCAGCATATGCCCGTCATTCTGTATCAACTGGAAGTGCTCCTCTAACGACTCCGGTTAGTTATATTTAATTTCAAAATTGAAAAACTTTTTTTGTATTATTAATTTATTTTTTAAAGACGCTTTTAAGATATTCATAAATTTAAATAAATCAGTAAAAAATATATTCTTTATATTAACAGAACTTCTTTTGTAATAAGTAATTATTATTTTTTCATTTTTTGATAAGTGCTTAAACCCTTAATCCCTTCATTTATCTATATTTATATATAACAAATAGAAACATGTATACGTATATTTCTATAATATGTATATATGCAGTACATACTTCTAATTAATATACTTTTTCTAAGCTATTTCCTAGTAATTCTAACTTCGGACCTACTAAAAATTCAAAGAGCGTGAAACTTGTTAACAATGCAGTTTGGATTGATCCATCTAGAGAAATTGAATTTACAAGATTAAAAAAAACCAAGGAAATGATGAGGAGGCTGATGTTAGAATTACTAGGGAAAGAAAAACTACTGAACATGACTGCGCTCGGCTTGAGAAAAGGCGTTAATTCACTGCAACCTGTTTCAGACGACATACGATTGGCAGTGTACAGTATGTATTTTAAGTATATAATTTAAAAAGTTTTACTCGCAATATCATTCGTTACTTCTTGAATTATCCAATTATCGTCATTCTACAGTTTCATTTAATACAAACCCTTTTTTCATCCATTCTTTTACCGCACTATGTACTCGTAACTGCATCAGATTGTTTTAAACTTTATTTTAGATTACGTGCATAGCAAAGGCAAAGGATTCACCTACAAAGAATACATATGTGCATTAAATAATCAATGCTGCACTCCGCGTAATCCCAAAGAAACTGCTCCATCGTCAAGTAAGGAGAATAATGATGATAATGGTGGTGATCACTCGAACGATGATACGCCTCAGAAGATAAACGAACAGAAGGAAAGGTATAGTTTATGCAAGAAAAGCAACAAATTTTTATTGAAATACCAACAAAATTTTTGTGCAGTACTAAATTTAATTAAATTTTTTGTCAACCCTGTCTTTGATGGCATCCTGATACAAATATAGAAAATTTACTTTTATTACTCATAACATGTATTAATTTCATTTATTTCTACATACTTTCCTTAAAATTTACAGCTTTTAAGTTTAAAAAACTAGAATAATTTTACTTTCTTTTAAACAGGCAGCGAACCACCTCCACAGCGAAAAAGCAGATGATAATTTAATTTTTTTTCTACTTGTACCAGTTTAAAAGTCGAAATAAAAATAAAGGTTTAGAATACAGTACCGTCGGAAATTGTCAGTCCACCCATTTTTTAAGGTTTGAAAAACATCTTTAAACGTACAAAGTACAAATATTAAAATTTTTCTGTGTTTATTTCCTTAAAGTGGATAAAATTTTAAGGAAAATAAGGCCTGAGTGAAGTGAGTTAGTCAATTTTTCTTTGAAATATGTTAAAAAATGTTGAATTTTTAATGTTTTAGAAAAATTGAAATTACTCTCGAAATAATATAGGTTTTTTAAAGTTTCTATGCTTGTTTTAAAGGAAATTTTCTGGAAAATAAGATTGTTGCTTAGGCATTAATGTGCAATTTTTTTCCTAGCATATGCAAGCCTCGGAAGTTGGACCAAAAAATATAAAAAAATTATTGTTTATATCTTGATATCAAATACAGCTATATAAAATATACCAAGGTCATAATTGTCAATAACTTTCGGAAGGAAGTAATATAATATATATATTGGAATCTTAAAAATTATTTTTATGTCAAAATAGTGTCTTCAAAATTTGATAAATTTTTTGGTCCAACTTCCGAGCCTTGCATATGCTAGGAAAAAAATTGCACATTAATAATTAAACAACAATGTTATACTCCAGTAAATTCCCTTTAAAACAAGCATAGGAACTTTAAAAAACCTTTATTATTTCAAGAGTAATTTCAATTTTTGTAAAACATTAAAAATTCCACATTTTTTAACATATTTCAATGAAAAATTAACTAACTCACTTCACTCAGGCCTGATTTTCCTCAAAATTTTATCTACTTTAAGGAAATAAACACAGAAAAATTTTAATAATTATACTTTGTACGTTTAAAGACGTTTTTCAAACCTTAAAAAATAGGTCGACTGACAATTCCCAACGGTACTGTAAAATAAAAATACAACAAAACATTGTTTAATAATTGACATAAATATAGAAAAAAATATATAAGTACATCGTATTATATCAAAATTAAAATTAAAATAATTCTTTTCCACATATTAAGTTTATTCAGGTTAACAAATGCGTGAAAAGGTAAGATAATATTTTGATAAAACTTCGTTACCAAAATTTCGAAGATCGTCAACCTGTTTTTTCCAGGCTTGGCCAACACAAGATTTTAAAAAAATTTTAAAGTTTGTCAGCTAGTTTTTTTCCAGGCTTAGTCCAGACTTAATTTAAAAAAAATTTATAGTTCGTCAGCCAGGCTTTTCCCAGACTTATCCAGGACAGAATTTTAATAAATTTCCAAGTTTGTCAGCAAGTATTTTCCCAGGTTTAGCCAAGGCTAAAATTTAAAAAAATGTTAAAGTTTGTCAGCCAGAGTTTTTCCAGGCTTGACCACGGCTAGATTAAAAAAATATTTCCAAGTTTGTCAGCCAGGCTCTTTCAAGCTCATCCGCATTTAGATTTTCAAACAATTTTCTAAGTTCGTCAGCTAAGCTTTTCTTAGGCTTAGCCAAGGCTAAATTATAAAAAAAATTTAAAGTTCGACAGCCAGGCTTCTACCAGGCTTGTCCAATGCTAGAAAAAAAAAATTTCCAAGTTCGTCAGCCAGGCTTTTCCCAGGCTTCGCTAAAGCTAAATTTCAAAAAAATTTTAAGTTCGTTAGCCAGTTTTTTCCCAGGCTTAGGCAAGGCTAAAATTCAGAAAAAATTTAGGTTTGTCAGCCAGGCTTTTCCTAGGCTTAGCCAAGACAGGATTTTAAAGAAACTTCTAAGTTCGTCAGCCAGGCTATTCCCATGCTTAGCCAAGGCTAAATTTTTAAAAATTTTAAAGTTCGTCAGCCAGGCTTTTTCCAGGCTTGTCCACGGCTAGAAAAAAAAATTTCCACGTTCTTCAGCCTGGCTTTTCCCAGGCTTCAGCCAAAGCTAAATTTTAGAAAAATTGTAAGTTTGTCAGTCATGCATTTTCCAGGCTTGTCCAGGGCTAAAAAGAATTTTTAAGTTCGTCAGCCAGTTTTTTCTAGGCTTAGCCAAGGCTCAATTTCAAAAATTTTAAAGTTCATCGGACAGGCTTTTTCCAGGCTTAGCCAAGTCTAGATATAAAAAAATGTATAAGTTCGTTAGCCATAGTTTTACTAGTCTTTTTCCAGACCCTGGGAAATATTCATAATCTAGGCAACTCCCAGTGTTTGTTTTGTTGCTTCTCCTAGAATTGTGCTAGGGCATTTAACCTTTTATTAATATCCTTTCCCAGCCTATTGCCAGTCGTGGCCGTTTCTATGCAGGGCCTACATTGAAATGACCCCCGGCGGATCTTCCTAAAATGGGGATAATTGTTGACAAAAATGTTTTTTTAATTTTAAAATTTTATTAAAAAATAAGTTTTTAATTTTTTGATTTTAATTTTCACGTGGGTGCAATTCATCCCCACGCATAAAACTGACCCCCGGCGGATCATCCTGAGACGACATATTTGTTATTAAATGTAATTTTTATTTTTTTTATTTTAATTTTCACGTGGGTGCAAGTCACCGCCCGCATAAAAATGACCCCCAGCGGATCATCCTGAAACGGGATATTCGTTGAAAAAATTAGTTTTCAAGTTTTTGATTTTAATTTTCACGTGGGTGCAAGTAGCCCTCCCACATACAAATAACCCCCGCTGGGTCATCCTGAGACAATATATTTGTTACAAAATTTTTTTAAGTAAATAAAACCAAAAATCAAGGATAAGAACTAAATAAACGTATGACGCCATTCGCGAAAATCATTAAAAATCGTCAATATTCAACTTACTAAAAAACAATGAAAACCTCAAAAAACTGAATTTTTAGTATTATATTCGTGATCACCAAATCCTTAAATATAAGAATACTATGTTTACATACAGTGCCGCTCAAAAGGATTTGCCCACCCTACGGCATGCAAGGGCTTTACAAAAAGTTTTGTATCTTCATTAATAATAAAGATAAATCCTTCATCAAATATTTATTTTAAAGTTTAAGTATTTGACTTCAAACGACACCTAAACAAAATTAAAAAAAAAATGTTATTGTTTAATTGCTTAAATTAAAAAAAAAATTTTTACTTTTTTAAAAAATTTCAAATTAATACAATTTTTGAAGAAATCATCACATTTTAATTCTACAAATGTCATTTGAAAGCATTTTTTGTCACCTTTAAAACGATTTTTTAAAAATTGCTCTACGATAATTTTTAAAGAGGTATGATCATTTTTTTATAAAAATAGCCTCTTTTTTCAATTGTTGATAACTTCAGAACAACTGAATTTTGGAAAAAATTGTTAAGGAAGAAAATGTGCCTTTTTGTGCGTAGAATTAGGAAAAAAATATTTGAACATTAAAAAAAAAAAATTTTTATCGATATGTATTGCCATGTATATTTTGTCCGTCTTAAAATATATTATACAGTAGGAAAAATGGAATAAATCTTTTTTTTTTTTAATGATCAAATATTTTTTTTCTAATTCTACGCACAAAAAGGCACATTTTTTCCTTAACAATTTTTTTTAAAAGTCAGTTGTTCCCAAGTTACCAACAATTAAAAAAAGAGGCTATTTTTATAAACAAATGATCATATCTCTTTAAAAATTATCGTAGAGCAATTTTTAAAAAATCGTTTTAAAGGTCACAAAAAATGCTTTCAAATAATATTTTTAATGAAGATACAAAACTTTTTGTAAAGCCCTTGCATGCCGTAGGGTGAGCAAATCCTTTTGAGTGGCACTGTACATAAAAAATCACAACAGATATTATTAATCGAGAATAGTCATGACGCCATTCTGCTCATTTTTTACCAATCGAGGCCACTTCACGCATGACGCCAATTTTGGCGTCATACCGTTGAAGTGGTTAATTTTATAAACTTTTAAAATTCTATTAAACCCAAAATAGTAAAGATTTTAAAATATAAACAATGATCATAATAATCACAAAAGCAAACTGACATTTCACAAAAAAATCTGAAAATCGAACTTGCGTTTTTGTTTTCGTTTTCGGTTTCGTTTTCAAAATTACGTGATAGGTACCCTGTCAAGAGTTCTACTGTCAACGCGCATGCACCTTTTTTCCGAGAGGTCGCCGGAAATGACGTAACAATGACGGAGTTATGAATTTTTTTATTAAATTTCAGAAATTCTAGTTTAAATATACATCTTTAAGACAGTAAAAAATTTGAATAAAATATTTTACTTTTTATATCAAAAAAGAATTGTTGAAAATAGACTTTTTTTTCCCCGAGTAAACCCATGTAACCCCTTAAATGAAAATGTGTGTATTATTTCATTGACTTTAACATCTTTATAATTTATTTTTGTTGAAAATCGCATAATAATCGCAAAAATGGGGAAAAAAGATTTTCAACGCCAATGGTTTATGGAATTTTAAATTATAAATCAAGAAATATTAATGTTAAAAAAATTTAAGAAAAGTAAATTCCCTTCCAAGTATATGTTTGAGAAACGTAAATTCGATTAATAAATAAATAAATAAACATCAAATTAATATAATAAAAACACTTAACACACACATTAGACTTTAAATAACAATTTAAATAATAATATTCGTGTAAAATTAAATAGGTACATTGCAACTAGTCAAATTTAAAATTTTTGTCAAAATTAAAATACAATAAATAACAAGTAATAATAAGTAACAGAGAGAGGACCGACATTAAAATTACCGTCATTTCGATACAAGTATCAAGTCAAAACTAAATTTAAAATTAAAATAAGTTTGGAAGAACACCACGTATACTGGAAATATAAGAGGTCAATGAAAATAAAAGTGAACAAGTTCAGAGGGAGACACCTGAATGTAGTTAGGAATTTAGTTTTCTAATAAGAGGGAAATAACTCTCACTCAGAAAACAGATGTCTTCTTTTTTATTAATAGTCGAGTCATTATTTAAAATATGTATCGCTTCGAAAATTAAACGTTTATTCCGGTCAGGTTCGTGATCCAGTATAGTGGTATTGTTCCAGTCTAAGTCATGTTTGAATAAAAAAGAAGACATCTGTTTTCTGAGTGAGAGTTATTTCCCTCTTATTAGAAAACTAAATTCCTAACTACATTCAGGTGTCTCCCTCTGAACTTGTTCACTTTTATTTTCATTGACCTCTTATATTTCCAGTATACGTGGTGTTCTTCCAAACTTATTTTAATTTTAAATTTAGTTTTGACTTGATACTTGTATCGAAATGACGGAAATTTTAATGTCGGTCCTCTCTCTGTTATTTACTGTTACTTGTTATTTATTGTATTTTAATTTTGACAAAAATTTTAAATTTGACTAGTTGCAATGTACCTATTTAATTTTACACGAATATTATTATTTAAATTGTTATTGAAAGTCTAATGTGTGTGTTAAGTGTTTTTATTATATTAATTTGGTGTTTATTTATTTATTTATTCAATAAAATTAGCCTGAAGAGGATAGTAAACCACACTATCAAAACGTCGCAACTTGAAAAAATGACATAAAAAGTGTTTATGTTTTTTAACCTTCCCATTAATCGAATTTACGTTAGAAAAAAATGTTTTAATCAAAACGGTAAATAATTTTAATCTGAATAAAATTAGTAATAAGTATTTTTTGCGTAAATGCTCTAGATTACGAGATATTTGCGATACAAAATTTTACCTCTTTTTCAAGATAACGGACAAAGTTACCACCCCCTCGAGGTTGCAAACTTAAAGTTAAACTCAGGAAATGTTTCTCTTTTCATTACAATAAACAATGTAGACTTCGGATTAATACATTATACAAATTTTTATAATCAATTGCTCTTATGGTGTCAACTTAAGAATGAGCAAGTAGTGATTACTTACTTCAGTGCGTTCTGCAGCGCTTCTTAATTATCAAGAAACCAAAAAGTTTAATGAAAATGTGTTTATTATTTAATTATCTTCAACTTTTATTGGACCTATTTTTGTTGAAAATCGAATAACAATCGCAAAATTTACAAAAGAAAAGATTTTCTACCACTATGGTATATGAAATTTTACATTATAAATCAAGAAATATAAATGTTAGAAAAAAATGTTTTTAAACAAAAACGATAGATAATTTTAATCTTTATAAAATGAGTAAAACGCATTTTTTGCGTTAATGCTCTAGATTACATGATATTTGCGATACGAAATTTCACAACTTTTTTCAAAATATCGGATAAAGTTTTTACCTCTCGAGGTAGCATACTTGAAGTTAAGCTTAGGGAATATTGTTCTTTCGATGGAGAAAAAATTCCGACCTCGACATTAATGCAAAGCAGTTAGTGCCTAAGTACTCAACTGATGTTCATTTCATTTCTAGTTAACTTCGTCAGGGAAATTAACCTCATAATGTGAAAATAAAAACTCTAAATAAACTAACATACCGACACTGTAAAAACAAATGTCTCATTTTTAAACGTTTAGTTTCCATATTTAAAACATTTAAACTTATGTTAGTTTATTCAGAGTGGTTCAATTTCACATTTTGAGGTTAACTTCCCCGAGAAAATTAGCCAGAAATGAACTGGACATCTGTGCACTGTAAAAAATACTTCGGAAAAATTACGTCAGTATTGTAATGTTACTTTAGAAACTTTCTGTAATATTACTGTTTGGCAAGCAGAAATAATACCACTCAACTTGTATTTCTACAACTTTCAGCAATGTAATATTACATTTTTTAGTAAATATACATTCAGAGTTGTGAATGTACTACTTTGGTAGTAGGTAATAAAAGTACCTACTCCTATAGCAGGAATTTTACATTCGCAAACAATTTCACCAAGGGCATTAAATCACAAGTTTGGTTGTTCATTTTACCACTTTGATATAGGTTATTTCACAGATAAAAATCCATTTTTTTACGTAAGTGATAGTGGAATTTTTATGATATATTTTTAATATATTATAATATATATAATATATATATATATATATAATATATATATTATAATATATAATATATTATAATAAATTTTTATATAAAAAATAGTATTATTACTTTCATATGTGAAAATCCCACTACAGAAGTAGTTAAAAATCGCTCTTACGTCCATAGTGGTAAAATTACCGAATCATTTTTTTCAGTGTAGGATACGTAGCTCCTTCATATTAGTCACTTTTTTCATTTTAAGATATACTTCCCTGAAGAAATTAACCAGAAATGTCCTAGACATCTTTTAATTACCTGATTATTTCAGAGAAGTCGATTTTCACATTTTGAGGTTAACTTCCCTTTAATAGTAAGTTGACAGGAAATGACCTGGATATCGGTTGGGTACTTGGGTACAGGAGAGAAGTCTTTTTTCACATTTTGAGGTTAACTTCCCTGAGAAAGTTGACCGGAAAAAGTCAGTTTTAATTTTAAAAAAAATTAGTGCTTCTAGCCCCTGACCAGAAACTAATTTCTATTTGGGCGAACTTGGTCTATTTCTACATGGATATCTCACTCAGGAATCACTTTCCACACACATTTCAATCACTTTTAAATCAGTTTTTAAAAAAAAACTGCAAACGCTACAAAGCAAAACTAAGCATGTGCCAATCAAAACAACATGGAAGCTGCAGAAACAAAACTAACCACGATCCAATGAGTGAATCGATAAGTGGCTCACTTTTATTCAACTGGCCAATGGCACTCGTCATTTACATCTAACAGCCCAATGCCACACATTAGACTTTCATGGCATATAGCCAATAGCAATCCTAACCCTACATAAGACTGTCCAATGGCCATCATAACGCTATATAGGGCTGGCTAATGGCACGCGTTACATTTTCATGGCATGTAGCCAATAGCACGCATAATACTGCTAATTTTATATATAGGAGATTAATGGAATATCTTCATAGATCAGGTTAAGTTCAAGCGTTCGTTAAGTTCAAGCCACATCTCGCTTATAACAAATTCTGAAAATCTGTAAAGTTGCGAGATAAAGACTCGCAATAGTCGGTTGGTTATTTATTTTATTCAAGGAAGATTAAGTTATTGAAGATCTACTAGGAATCTTTATAATCGGTGGGATAATTGAAAATCAATTCAGCGAACAGTGTTAGAAAATGGCGGAGTCTGATAGCCACATTTAATAAATCAAAGAATTAATTGATGTTCCGGATATTAAGGAATTCAAGGACATCATTCACACAAATTAATGCAGGCACTCATCAAAATAATCTACAGAAGTTTATAAGAACAAGGTGATATTGATTTAACTGATTTTATTGGAATAATGAGAACGGATTTAATGAAGAAAGCATGGCCTGATAACCTATAAGTTGCCATACTGCTATGAAATTTAAACAGAGTTCCTTTACCTCCCTTCCATTAATAATTTTGCAACAGAATTGAATTCTAATGGGACTTTCCATTTTGAATCTTTGTGAATTCTAATTTTTATAAAATTGTATAACACGAATAACCTTAAATATAAAACTCAATTAATTTTTCTATATATTGTATCCTAATTGCGATTTAGCTTTGCAGAAATTTAAATCCTATAATTTAATGGAAATTTGAACTTTTAAAAGATTTGAATTTATAGCATTATCATAACTTGTAAAATTTCAGTTATGGTTCAATGTGACCGAGCGTGTGGTAATTTGGGGTTGTGTTTGGTTGAATAGTTTTGGGGAATTTTATTTGTAAACAAGTCAATTAATAGTATTTAGAGATTGTTTAAATCCTTTACTTTGTTTTGAATTTAACTTCTTAGGAATTAACTAAATCTAAATATACTTTACTTTATTTTTCGGGGTATATTTTTGAAATTTATTTTGAGACAAGCATGGAAGGTTATGGAAAAGTCATGTGTTTCTTTGAATAATGTGAGTTTTGAGAGAGGCTTTCTTCATTTTGGATTGATTTAAATTTAAGTTGAATTAATTTTGCAATTGAATGTTTCTTTATAATAAATAAGGAATATTTAACATTGGTTTACTTAATTTTAATTAGTATTATAATTCTTTGAATCAAACTACAGAGGTGCCGGTATTGTAATCTTGAAATTTCTGAAATAGTGATTGAGTATTTTATTTTTTTAAGAATTAAATTGCCAGTCTTTTCTTCTTGTGTATTGTGTCAGAGGTGATTGATAATCACATAAGGCAGGAGTTTCACGGACTGGTGCACAAATAAACAGTCAATTTGAATTAAAGTTAATCAGGTTTTTATTTTTGGAATATTTTTGTATTCTAATCATAATGTCTATTACAGGATTATATTGATCTTAATTAAGGTATTTCTCCGGCAAATCGATTTTTGTTAGAATTTTCTTAAACTTTGGATAAATGTACTTTTTTGTATGCTTTATGTGTGGTAAAAATCTCAGGGCCCCTTGCGATGCTAAAAATTGAGATACTTACCTTCAAAGTTTTAACATTTACATGGGAATCATACACTAAACGTATAAAAGTGGCACACTATTATTAATATGTGGAAAACTACTCGCTAAATTTTTTTCAAAAACTAGTATGTTATAGGGACAAATAAAAAAAATAATATAAAAAAAAATTTATAGGGGTATCGATGCTCATTTTTTAATTATACTAATCTGAAATTCGAAACCAATGTGATTTTCCATTGAATTTACGAGCGAAAGGAAATCCAACGGTCGCAAATTGCCAAAATTCTTTCGTTTGAAGCACATGTGAAGTGTCACGAGACTAACATATTGCTTTAAATTACGTTTTCAGATTTAATTTATTAGTTTTTTATTTATTGGTTTTTATTTATTTTTTTTATAGTATTTGTGCGGCCCTGAAGCCGGAGAACTACCTTAAGCCTAGTAAGAAGAAATTTCTTCTATTACTAATGACACAGGAGAAATACTGAGTTGTTATGTGACAAATTTTCCTTTTTGGTATCTCGTAGGAGTTTTAAGATATTTTGTCTTATTAGTCTGGATAGGACATTACTTTTAAAGTTGAAGAGGTTACTTATTATTAATAATATTTAATATTGATATATGGGAGATAATATCTGGAAATTAGTTGAAGAATAAATGCCTGATTATAGTAAATGCATATTATTGATTCAAATGAAGGTGACTCTTGAATTTGTTTTCTTTTTTTTCCTCGCTGGGGTTCGTTCTTTTGAGTCAGTCTAAGCTCTAATATCAATTTACAAAAGAAAATTTTTTTAGGTAGAGCTGAACATTTCTGGATTCCCATCAAACTGGAATCTGGGAACGTCATATGGAATCCTACCACTGATCACTCAACTGAAGAGTGTGAGGAGGACACGTGTTCAGATTGTACATCTCTTTCGATTATATCTAATGACCTTCAATTTCTCACAGTATTAGGTACGGCAATTAATTCAAGTTATACTGATACAATGGCGGATAGGACGACTCAAGGTAATCAAACTCAATCGGTTCCTATTGAGAACTCTCTCGTTTGGTATAATCGGACAGTTCCACAAATTGATTTATATTTTACGAGCTCTCCACCCCCCTATATTGTACTTATGGAAAGTTTAAACCAGAATAATAGAGTAGGAAAATTCAATCCTTTGGTACTTGCGGATAGGATTGATAGAATAATTGACGGATGCAGAGAGATTAGAAGAAGCGGGTTAAACCAAGTGAAAATACAATGCTCTTCATGGGTGGATGCAAATAGCATTATTTTATTAGAAGACCTTAAGCTGGCTAACTATAAAGTGTTTATACCGTCTTCTATTCATTCTGTCAAGGGAATTATCAAGGATGTCGATGTTGACATTTCGGTTTCTGAGATAGCGGAGAGAATTTCTGAAACAGTTAGAACAGGAATTCGCTCCATTAGACGGAGAAATCCAGTGGGTGAGGTCCAGTCCGAGATTTTAGAGATTGTGTTTACAGGTCGAATTCTACCTTTGTCTATCACAATTACTTCATTTCTGTTTCCGATTACACCTTTAATTCCCAGACCATTGAGGTGTTACAAATGACAGCGATTTCGGCGTCTTAATACACAGTGTTGGTCGCAAAATCCAAGGTGCGAATTCTGTGGTGATCCGCATGAAACGAGTTCTTGCCAGAATAGATTACGCAATCCCAAATGCTGCAATTGTGGAGGTGTCCATATGTCTTCCTCCTAAGGTTGCCCATTGTATATCAGGGTGGTTGAGATTCGTAAAATTAGATCAGATCATTTCTGTGGTTATCAGGAGGCAGAGGAGAGGTATAATAGTATCCATGGCCAATCGACTTATGGGTTGCAGGCCTCAGACATCCAGAATCAGACTATCTTGGGACAAAATCAGTTAAATACCAATACAGGGGTAGATACAAACACACAAGTAGAAGGGGAGGAAAATAAAACTAGAGAGCAGGCTGCTCAGATATATTCTTCTGTCACCCCATCCTACAGCCAATTACAAAGAGATAGGGATTTTTTTCTTGCAGATATTCCAGAGGATGAAGATATGGCCCTGGATTTATCTGTAAGTTCACAACATTCCTCGACTGTAGTAGAGTTCGATAATTCTGAGAGGGAAAGGTTACATTACGAGAGAATCCAAAGAGAGGCACAAGAGGCAGTCAAGAACCTCCTTAAAGATAGGGAGAAATCTCGAGAAAATACTCAGGTGGAAAATACTGAATACATGTCTGGAGTAAGCTCGGTGGAGGGCTCTCCTGAGACTATCAGGGAGCAGAACACTAAGCGTCCTAGACGACCTAGTAAGTAGAGCTTAGGTTGCTTATATGGTCTTAAGCTATAGGTACCGCCGATCTTATGTAGTACCAAATTTATAGCTAATAGTTTTAGTTATTTAAGTATCCTAGTGCAATGTGTTCACTTTACAAATTATGGGTGGCATATTATCATGAGTGGGGACTTTCTTCTCCCCACTTACTCTACTTTATTTGGTAGACCAGGAATTCTTTGCTATCCTTTAATCAGGGATATTAATTAATGATCTTTTTATGCTCGTTAGAGCACTCATTTTACTTTTAATCATTTAGGTGGATAAATTTTGTTCGTTTTCCTCTAAATATTTAACCTTGAGTTTATTTTGGTTTAAAAAAGAGTTTACAAGCGTCGATCCTGTGTAGCAGCACAAAGAACTCTGGATTTAGGATTAACCAGTAAGAATTCCTCTCTCAAATATTTAGAAACTAAGTTAAAATATAATAATCTTAAAATTATTAACTGGAATACTAGAAGCATTGTTAATAAAAAGATAGGTCTTGAAACTATGATTAAAGAAATAAAACCTGACATTATTTGTTTGACGGAAACCTGGTTAGGGCCACACCAGCGATTTGATCTACACGATTATCGAATCATTAGGAAGGATCGGTTGGATGGTAGAGGGGGAGGTGTAGCCTTTTTTGTGGATTTGATCTACCAGCGATTTGATCTACACGATTATCGAATCATTAGGAAGGATCGGTTGGATGGTAGAGGGGGAGGTGTAGCCTTTTTGATGGACAAAAAATTGATAGTTTCTGGTTTGGAAATAGACATTTCACAACCTGGCGACCTTGATGATACAAAGTTCATTGGTATTAAAATTCGGGTGTCGGGGGACATTTTCAAAATAGTAGTAATCTACTCACCACCAGGATCAGATCCCAGCTTAGAAACATGGCTGGAACTTTTTGAGGGCCAATCCTCTGGTCTCTTTAGGATAGTTTGCGGTGACTTTAATGCGCTCTCCCCCGCTTGGGGATGTGAAGAATCTAATTCAAAGGGAAATAGGGTTAAAAATGCAATTGATTACTTAAACTATGTTCCACTTAATGATGGTTACCCAACTAGAGTTTCAGCTAACAAAAATAACAATCTTGATTTAATTTTTGTTCCATCTAGTGTATTTTCTAATTTCGGATGTTTCATTTGGAGCGATGCTTTCGAATCGGATCATTTACCGGTTGTCGTGAATTTAGCTATCAGACCGGTGACGGGAAAATCGAATTTCTATAGGCTTAATACAAAAAAGGTGGATTGGCTGAAATTCAATGAACAAATTAAACTAGTAACTTCTCTATTTTCTGAACACAATGATCTCTCTAACGATAATAAATATAATAAATTAATTAAAAAAATAATCGAACAACTGATTGATTGTGGGTCATATTTCCCGGGGGAAATCAAGGGTGGTAGGAAAACACAACCTCTATGGTGGTCAGAGGAGTGCGAGGGTTTGATTGAGGAAAGGGGTAAAGCCATGAAAAACTATCTTTCACATCAATCGAGACAAAATTTAATAGAATATAAAAAGTTGAGTAATAACATAAAAAGGAAACTGAGAGTTTTAAAGTATAAGTCATTTAGAGCATTTTGTGAATCCTTGGACTTTAAACAGAACTTAAATAAAACTTGAAAAACAGTCAAGTCCATGATTTCAAAATCCCAAAAACCAGACCAGGGCATTTTCAATGATCCACAGGACCCCAAACAAATTGAACTCCAGAATGCTTTGGTTAGGGAGGATTATTTACCTATTCACCTTGAACCTTTTCAGATCATAGATGGAGACATGACTCTAAATGCTCCTTTCTCTTCTACCGAATTTAACTCAGCTCTTGCCTCCTCTAAAATGTCTTCTTCTCCTGGACTGGATGCAATTACTTACGAAATAATCTCTAAATTGCCTTTGCCTACCAGAACATTACTATTGGAAATTTTTAATGGAATGTTCGAAACTAGTGAATTTCCATGTGGCTGGAGGGAGACCCTGGTCAAGTTTCTACCTAAAGGAGGGGGAGGGGATTTAGACCAATTTCACTGACTTCTTGTCTGGCGAAATTATTTGAAAAAATGGTCTCTAAAAGATTCGAGATACTTTCAGAAAATAGAGATTGGGTGCATCCTTTCCAATATGGTTTCAGAAGAGGAAGGTCCTCACTAGAACCGGTTGTCCTTCTGGTTACGGAAATTTATCGTTCTTTTGGAGAGGGTAAACCCTTAATAGCAGTAGCTTTGGACATAAAAGAAGCTTTCAATTCCATTAAACCTATCAAAATAATTGAAGAATTAATTAAGCTGGAGACTCCTACTCGCCTCTTAAACTTTGTTTCCTTTCTGATCATGCGTAGAAATCTTCACTTCACTTCGGACGGTGAGAATTTTAGAGTTTCTGGAATCGGAGTCCCTCAGGGAGGTGTACTTTCACCTGTCCTTTTCAGCCTAGCGCTTAGAGGCATTAAGGATGCCCTTCCTGAGGGAGTTAAAATTACGATGTTCGCCGACAATATACTAATCTTTAAAGCCGGAGCAGAGGTGAAGGAAACTAAAATTAATATACAGGAAGCCCTCGCCTCATTGATTGATTGGCTGGACAATTTCGGCTTGGAATTGTCTTTATCGAAAACCCAGTTTATTATTTTCACTAGAAGTTGTAAGGTCTTGGAAGGTAATCACATAATTCGGCTGGGAAATCAGGAGCTCGAAAATAGAAAGGCTATTAAATATTTGGGAATTTTCCTGGATCATAAATTAAAATGGCACGAACATATCCGTTCTTTAACAATTAGAGCCTCAAAGGCATTAAATGTAATTAAGGTCTTAGCAAAAGTATCTTGGGGAACTTCTCCGGGTATTATTCTAAAAATCTGCGAGAGTATGATTAATTCCTGTCTTAACTGGGGTACCCCATTTTTTTGGAAGGCAAGTCAGACACATCTCATTAAACTAGATATGGTAATGTTTGACGGGTTGCGTACGGCCTTGGGTTGTATGAAGACCACCCCTAAGACAATTCTTCTCTCTGAATCAGACTTCCCTCCTCTAGAACTAACAAGAGCTAAATTGGCGCATCTTTATATGCTGAGAATTTTTCAATGTCCAAATGAGCTTCTTGCTCTGTCTCTTACTGATTTAGCCGGGCGCTACAAACATTTCAAACGGAGTTTTAAGGTTGATTCTATGGGAATTTTAGCAGCATATTTATCAACTTATCGATATGATGTATTCCATGGAGCGACCAGGTTATCTGGGACTGAATTGGGACCAATTGACTCTCAAATTGGAAGTCGACTATCACATTGGGTCTGAGATTAAGGATAGTCCTAATCCTGAAAGCAGGTGGTCTCAATTTCTCGAGGATAATTATCCCGACTCAATCTGCATCTACACGGATGGGTCCTACAATCCAAATACTAACAAAGCTGGTTCAGCTTTGTTTATTCCTGAGCTCAAATATAGATTTGGCCTTAGAGTCTATGATTTCTATTCGGTTTTGTCCTTGGAGCTTTTGGCAATCAAGATGGCGGTACAGGAAGCTGTTAAGCTTCGTCTTAGGAATGTGGTGATAGTTTCAGATAATAGATTGGCTATTGAGATGATAGGATCACCCATTATCATGAACTCTAAGGCTCTAAAGCTGGTACAAGAGATAGTTGTGTTAGCAGAGAGCTTCTATTCTGCAGCCCTAGGTACTCTTGCTTTTGTCTGGATTCCTGCTCATGTAGGTATTCTTCATAATGAAATGGCTGATAGGACAGCAAAATCGGCAGCCAATCTTTCTATTATAGGAGAGTTTAAGGTTCCTTATTCTGATCTTAGAAAGGTAATCATCTATGACCATAGGCATTGGAAAAATGTATGCTGGCCTTATGGTTCTATCTCTCACTCTAATAACCCGTATTTTAAAAATATCACAGTTAAATCTAAAAGACCGTGGTTTAAGGGACTGGAGGAGGAAAGAGGGATCTCTAATCTTATTACAAGACTGAGAACGAATCACATTCTGGTAGCGGAGCACTTCCTAAAACTTAACTGGAATCTCCCGTTAGATTGTGAGTGTGGATGTGAGTTTAGGGATCTCTCACATATAGTCTCCGATTGTCCCATTCTTTCTAAACACCGACCAAAATTCTTGGCATATTTGAATTTGGAATTTCCATCGAAAGCAAACCCTGTAGAAGCTTTGAGAAAAGCCTTTTTCAATCCGAACAAAAAAGCTGTTACGGAGATCTCAAAATTTTTCTATCAATCAACTTTGGTAATCTAGAATTATCACGGGCTCGGAGCGTTAATAATATTCACAAAATAATCTGCAAACCTGACTCTAGGATAAAGTATATTAATCCTACTATATTTATCACATTTAGAATATTATAACTGAATTAATAACATTATTACTTTATTACAATTCAATTCTTATCTCCATATTTTTCCCTGATCTCCCTTCCTTATACTCTCTGTTACAGCAGAATCCTAACATTGAGGAGCAGCAACAATTTATTGAAGTTATTACTAAAGAAACTTTGGATTTATACAAATCGGAAATCAGACTATAAGAATTCAGATTATTTAATGGCTATTGGACCTTCGGGGGCCTAAGGCCAAAAACCAACCATAACCATAACCATCTTCATAGATCAAAGAAAACAATAATAAATTCAAACAAATATACTTCAAATTTTATAGTATCTACTGTAAGTGCAACTAATAAAATCTTTGAATGTGGACAAAAGTAGGTTCATTTGAATTTATAGTAATATATTTAACAAAATCATAGAGAACATACTTTTAAAACAAAAAGTATCTTAAATTAAATTAACGGAATATCTTCGTAGATCAAATAAAACAATTATATATATGGGTCCTTCTTTCTCACTTTTATCCCCATGCTGCCCATTTTCAGTTTTATCAAAAATCTTCCAAATACCCCATAGAATTTGCGGAAAAATATAAGCGTTCGAAAGTCGAGTAGCAAAACTGACCAAATTTATTGGATCAACTTTAAAATTTTAAAAAACGAAAAAAAAATTAAATTAATAAATATTCAAAGAAAGCGCGAGTTTATTGCACTCAATTATCTTCCGATTTACACATTTTAGTACTATAGTTAATTGCGTAATGTTAAAAAAATAAAATCCAAAATGGCAGATCTAATATGGTAGTCAAAATTTTTTAGGTTAAGAAGCTATCGAATTTTATTTAAACATGGAAACAGAGTGCTTTTTGGCTCGCCAAAAGTAAGTCTGATATTGAATTTAAAAAATTTTAAATTACGGACCTAATAATATGGCTATTCTATTCAATATGGTCGTGAACAAACGCCTGAAAGCGATTTCTTAAACAACTAATACAACATAAGTTTCTTAAAAATATTAATTTTCTATAAGATTTAGGGAGAGCCCTCTAACACTTTTAGGTAATAACAAGGGTGAACAACTCCTGAAAGTGTCTCCTTAATCAATACGCCAAACTAAGTTTAAAAAATAACAATTCCACTTAGGAAAATCTTATACAATATCTAAAACAAAGGGATGCACTCAGGGAGAATCCCTCTAACACTTCCAGTCGAGAACAAGGGTTCACAACCCCTAAAATTTACCCCTTAATTAAATACTCCAAACTAAGTTGTTAAAAAATAGTTATTTCACTTAGGAAAATTGTATACAATATCTAAAGCAAAAGGATGTACTCAAGGAGAGTCCGTCTGTCACTAACAGGCGATGACATAGGTTAAGGGGTTATTTAACTTTGTTATCGCCTAGAAGTGTTAGAGGGACTTTCCATCAGTGCATCCCTTTGTTTTAGATCTTGTATAAAATTTTCCTAAGTGAAATTATTATTGTTTAACTACTTAGTTTGGATTATTTGATAAAGGGGGTTACTTTTAGGGGTTCTTTGCCCCAGATATAGTTATTGCCTGGAAGTGTTAGAGGGACTCTTCCTTTGTGCAGCCCTTTATTTAAGATCTTGTATAAAATTTTCCTAAGTGAAATTGTTATCTTTTATCAACTTAGTTTGGCGTATTTGATTAAAGGGTCACTTTTAGTTGTTTTTTACTCTAATTATCGACTGCAAATACTAAACCTTAAGTAAAACCTGTTGGTCTCTTCAATTCTCGCTTATCCAGGATTAACTTTATATCAAAATATAATACAAACCAATTCTTTACATGTATGATGTCCCATATCTTGTGCAATATCGAAAGATGTTTTGTCCATTTTATTACGGAGAGTAGAATCAGCACCTGCTTTTAGTAGCAACTTCATTGTTTCAGGTTTATCATGTCGTGCAGACAAATGCAACGCAGTTTCTCCGTCCATCGTCATTTTATTAATACTACCGGTAGACGTATTTTGAATTAGAAAGTCTACAATGTAAAGACTATTTCCCATTTCACGGAGAACTGATAAATGCAAAGCAGTTTCCTTCAAATCCTGAAAAAATTAAAAAGTAAATATACGTGAGTGTACCGTGCGTGGACTTTCAGTTAAATTTTCAGTATCAAATCAAATCTAATTTTATATTCTGAACAGAATTAGAAACAGAAAAAATTTTAAAAATTAGAAATCCTATTTATTAAAATATATTTCTCAGGTGCTATTCATTGCATGTAGTTATCAGAACAATTTTTAACAGTTAAATTAATTTGACTATTCAACAATAGGATAGTGCAAAAACAAAAAGTTGAAAATGTTATGATCTCACCCTCCAGGATTGTTCTACATATAAAAAAAATTACCCCTATTTTTTTGTTTTTTTAAAATATTTATTCAAGTTTTGACCCTAACCTCAAAATTTAAAAAATGACACTTTTTGTTCGTTACAATTTGAACCCTACTTAACATTAATACTGTTATATTCCATAACCAAATTTTCGTTAATACTTCTTTAAAAAGCTATATTTCATATTGTCCGTGTGTAGCAGTATAATCGTATGTCACTCTAGGTGTGATACATACAGGTGTATGTGTTTGTATGCCTATATTATTTAAATGCGTATGCATGTCTCGAGCATCTGTGTTCCGTACATCATACATTATGACATTGTATTGTATAAAAGGAAACTGTTGAGGATCTTGAATCAATGTAAAATCTATAACCAGTATACGACTATAGGTAATAAACCCGATGATAACTACAGTCGTTCTCCTATAATGATAATAGAATAAAGCGCTGAGCGTGATAAGGCAAAGTGACATCGGTGTTTTACCACTTCGTAATATAGAGCACTTATCATAGTGCGGTATAAGAAGTAGTTACCATGCATATCTATCTATCTTCTATCTTCTATATCTATAAAATCCAAGTTTTGTCTGTACATTGCCTCGAATTTAAAAATTCATGTATAATTTTTCATTTCAAGTTGCAAAAACTCCAAAAATGACATTAAAATTTTTTTTGTCTGTCTGTCTGTCTGTCTATCTAACTGTCTGTCTGTCTGCACCAAAACTTTGTTCGGGAATCACGCGAGAACGACTCGACCGAATAAAGAGAAATTTTGTGTGCAAATGTCTATTAGCCCAACTAAGGATCTCCTATTTACAGATTTCAAAAATATTAATTAGAACCTGAGATATACCAGTGCCACATAAGTACACATACACATGCATAGAAAAGCATTTTTTGAAGTTTTGCAAAAAATGTGTTTATTTTCGTATTATTGTAGTTCATTAATATTAAAATTCATTTTTAGGCCCAAAATAAAAATTGAGCCTTATAGGGCCCAAAATAAAAAATGTAGTTTTGTACACTTCTGACCTGAAAATCTTTTAAAATATCAGAAATTTTGTAATTTTGAAACTAATAATACAACTGTTCATTTTTGGGCCCAAAATAAAAATTGAGCCTTATAAGACCCAAAATAAAAAATGTAGTTTTGTACACCTCTGACCTGAAAATCCTTTGAAACATAAGAAATTTTGTAACTTAAAACAGAGCTGTTTATTTTTGTCCCTAAAATACAAATTGGTCCTTATAAGACTTAAAATACACAATTCTCCTGTGTTGTAAGTGTTATGTCAGAAGGAGAAGTCCTGTCAAATCTTCCCTAAGTTCCTCGTTTTAAATCAGTTTCGGTGGGAATCTGATTTGGGTTGAGGATAAGTCAATGAGCAAGCTAGGTTTATTATAATAGAATATTTATTAATCGGCAAGAGAGAAAATCTTACAATAAAAACAATTTCTTATTATTTGAGTCTTACTTTGGAAGAGAAAACAGTCCTTGTGTGTGAAGAATCAGTGAAGATCCTTATCTTGAGTGTGAATACCCGAGATAGTAGTCCTCGTTGTCTTGAGCGATTGGTATATATCTCGTAGTCGGCTAACTCAAGATGATTGTAGACACTAGATAAACGTGTTTGGAACTGGTGTTTAGATTAATGATTTCACACTTTCAAAGTTTGAAGAAAGGCCTCGCAGGATCACTGAGAATGATCGTTTTCTTTTGGATAGTCACAGTTTGAGATGAATTAAGATTTCACTGCACTGAAGGGGTTCAAGAATCATTCGATTACTTGAACTGATTTCTCCTTTCGATGTTCGAGCAAATAACTGAGTTAATTGGGAATTTGTAGTTAACTTTAAGTTGGCAATGTTCTGATGTTAACTAGGATTAAGCACTGTAGACTGATAACTGATATTGACGCAGACAGAGACTGATTTTGAATTAAGAACTTGAAGTTTAAATTTGACGGGTTCAGAACTGGTGTTAACTTTGACTAAAGCTGCTTCTGAACTAAGAACTTGTGTCTTCTGTATTGTTGTTTCAGATTTTATAGGTCCGAATGCAAAGCATCAATCCCTTCTTATCAATCCCCTTCTTATCAATCCCTTTCTCTTGATTCCATCTCTATGGATGAACCTTCCTTTGAGCATCAATCTCTTCACTTTGCTGAGTATCGATCTTTCTGGTTGTTCCGAGTTTAATTATCCGCTAGATGTGCGTATGTAGGTCACTGCAAAATAGTGAGACTTGTTGACTCTTCGGGTATTCACCAAATTCTTCTTGTATCGATTTGTAGGTTGATTCTTCTTAGGTTTGAATGAGTCTTGCTTCATGGTTACCACTTTTATATCGTAGACTGTGTTCTCTCTTTCCAACGTAAACTCTTTGTATACAAGTATCAAATGAATTTCTATCTAGTACTATTATAAGGTTAAACATATTTGGATTCAATATAATTTATATAATAAAGAATTTAAAGTATTAATATAGGTTATGGACCTAACACCTCCCTCCCCTAGTTTGAGCATAAGAGAGAAGCGAAATATGCTCAAATTTGAAAATTTATAGTTTAGAAGAAAATGCTAAGTCCATGTATATTTTTACTGATAAAAAGATAATGTTATATGTTTGTAAAAAATGGTAGAAGAGAGAGAAAAAAAAAAAAAAAATACATGAAATTATAAATTATTGGTTTTGTAAATAAGTTTTTTACGTGCATTTTATATAATCTAGGTTTCATACATTCATTTACAATTAATTCTCATTCATTTTTAGTTATGTTGCTTAAATATATTTTTACTGTTTTGTAACTTAGAATGAGCGATTAACTATATTTTTGCAAGTACAACTAATATGATAATGTCATATGTTTATAAAAATAGTAGAATTTCTAAGTGATTTATATGTTACGAAATTATTTTGCTAGAAATGGTTTTTACGTGCAAAAATATATTTTATACAATTTAGGTTTTATACGCTCATTAATAATTCATTCTCATTCACGCAAATTTTGAATTTTGATAAAAATAATTTAGGTTGGAGACGCATGACTATGTTCTAATTCCGATTAGTTCGAACTTTCATTTGGTCGAATTCTATTATCCAGAACATTCTTGAAGCTGAATTCTCATTTCATGGAAATAATATTTTACGGAAGTCAGATAAAACCGATATTTCATATACTAAAATTCACGTATAACCGAAGTTTTATTTGACAGAATTCATATTTGATCGAATTTCCATTTAACAGAATGCCTAGGTGATGGAATTTCTATTTTATAGAATCGACATTTAAGCGAAGTTTCTTTTGCCCGAATTTCAATTTACACGAAGTAGTACTTAATAGAATCCTTAATAAAACGAATTATTATTTGATATAATTCCTATTTCATTAAATATTTATATAGTATAATGTACAGGTAAGTGAACATTTATTTAATAGAATGCGTTTTTTAGGTTGCATAGCCTTTATTTTATATAGCTTTTATTAAAACTTTATATAATCAATGGCGTTTGAAAGTTAATATATTATAATTTGTTACATTGTATGATTTTTATATATTCCTGTTGTAATAAAATTTTATTCATTCATACTTATACATGTAAGATGTATTTTATGTTTTATTTGAACATTATTGACATGAATCTAGCAAAAATTAATAATCTTATTTTTAGGACAGCTAGAAAAGAATAGCCTCATATATATAAAAAAAAATATATATTTCAATAATTTTCTCATAATGAGTCATGCATGCATATTTTCTTATCTCCCATTCTGAAAATCATATTTTTTGAGAATGGAAGAGCCCCAAATCCTCTCGAGATTCTGGTGAATCTTGAGTTTAAGGATTACGACATTCACCGCTGCTAAAAGATTAGGATTTTTTTGTTTTGAGATATCTTTATCATGCGTTCGATAGATTTTAGGGCAATAAAAAAAGTGGGGAAAAGGTCTGTATTTTGGTGGGGATTTTTCTGTAGTTTGCCCTTGTCTAAGGTAAGTTTGCAGTATCTATTACGATTAGTTCCTTTTTTTTTGTCGAAACGTTCAAATCTTACGAAAGTATGGAGCCCGAAAATACTGATGTTTTTAGTGATATTTTTAATGTCTTGCATCAAGATTTGAAGGATTTTGAAAATAATCAAGCCAGAAACGCAGACTTAGTGCTTGATGAAATGCAAAAATATACTATTATTGATTTTGATATGAATTTTTTGCGCGATGATCCATCTTCTGGTGAAGAGAAAGACTCGGATACTAGCTGTTGTTCAAGTTCTCAGATACCCTGGCAAATAAGCGTCACCGATTGCGGACTAAAAAGGTGCCGATAAAGTCCGCATTTGGTACCGAATCGGTCCTGACGTTAGAAATTGAAATTCATATGTTCCAATTAACTTGTACAGTATTTATTTAATGAAATTAGTTAATTCTGTAATCATTTTAATAAGTATTATTTTTTATTATTGAAAGAAAAAGTAAAAAAAAATGTAAAATTTGAATTCTATATTTTTTAATTTTTCTTTCTTTAATAAAAAATAATACTTATTAAAATGATTGTAGAATTAATTAATTTCATTAAATAAATACTGTACAAGTTAATTAGAACATATGAATTTTAATTTCTAACGTCAGGACCGATTCGGTACCAAATGCGGACTTTATCGGCACCTTTTTAGTCCGCAATCGGTGACGCTTATTTGCCAGGGTAGTGAATAATGGAATTGAAATTGAGTTAAAGGGTGATCAAGTTCTTAATGAAAGATCAAGTTTAATTGTCAGGGAGGACTTGGAGAACGTTGAGGTCATATACCTTGACACGGATATTGAAAAAGAGTTAACTGGTAGCAAAAGGGAGACCGAATTGGTTATTATTGATACTTGTACTGGGCTACTTGCAAGTGATTTTCCGGGTGTTTCTTTTAATTTTCCTGTAAATAGTTATCGCTCGATTTTTGAACATCTTACTTCTCTAATCCTTTTTGTTGATGTGTGGAAAAAAACCGATACTGCTAGTATTTTTCAATTTAATTTTAATGACAATTTTTACGTTGGTCCTGCTTGGTAGTTTGATCTACCGTGTAAGGACGTTTTGCTACAACTTGTTATGTTGGAACTGTCAATTTATGGACCCAGTGGACCTTTCTTTATCGGTGGGCAGTATTGCAGAATATGTCAAACTTCAAGTCGGATTATTTTGGTAAGCGAGCGAAACTTATAAGCCTAGTTGTTTATGCTAAAAAATTGGAATATTTCCAAGAAGTTTAAATTTATAATTACACGGGGAGAAAGAAAAATTAATATTCTTATTTGAAATTTAATATTAGATTCAAGCATAAATTTGGAACAGCAATGAATGAAAAGAGTTATCTCTTTTTTTTTTTTTTTTTTTTTTTTTTTTTTTTTAAATAGATCTTCTTTCTGTTTTTTGAACTGTCTTACTTGATTCCGTGATCACATATTTAATTTGAATATACTAAAAAAAAAAATTTAAACTGGAGACTTTTTGATAAGATAGTATTAAAAAGTCGCAATTTATTCTTTTATAATCATTATATTTAACCAAAGCCATTATTCGTGTACGAAATAAATTGGCAAAAAGTGATTCGATGATTCGATTCCATCTAGATGGAAATATGTAATTTGAATTATCTAGTTTCATTTTTAGAAAAAACAACTAGATTAAGGTAATTAAGATTAGATAAAAGACTTTCAAATTGAAGTTTGAATCGATTTAAATTTGGATTAGGTAAAATTTCAATCAAAAAAGTGTGACATATAAAATGTTACAATTGGGTTTGATTAAGCTTGAAAAAATTAAAAAACTGAAGTTTACATTAATTGAAAGTTATATTAACCAAATTTTTAATTTCTAGTAATTATATAATAACAGTTTAAATTCAAATATTACAAATATTACGATATAAATGGAGTTTTACGAATGAAAATGATTAAAACTAAATATATATAGTTAATAGTTAATTGAAAATTAAAAGGGTTAACACTAGAAATAAAATATCTATAAATGTTACTTTTGAAATCTACGAACTAATAAAAATGCAATCATTAATTAAAAAAAAAAAAATTTTTTTTTATTAAAAAAAAATATTTACTAAATTTAGTAAAAAAGTTTTAATATTTTCGTAAAGGACGCTTATACCCTCAAGCGGTTCTCATTCTATCGGACCATGATAGTCAATATTTTTTTTATTTATTTCTTATAATTTTGTTTCTAAATAGTATTTTGTAGTTCAAATCATTACACAACAAAAAAAAATTTTTATTGAGGAAAAAAAAAAATTTTCGTTGAAAATTTCAAGCTATAAAAATTTGTCTTCCTAATTATTTCAAGAAATTGAAGAAATACTTTCCTTAAATAACATTTTCTTAACAACAGTACGGTGAATTAATTAAATATTGTTGTAAAAGTTGTATTATATTACAGTTTAAAATATAGTAGTTTTTTTTTTAAAAAAAAATTTGTAGAACCGTGTTTTTATAATTAAATAAAATATAGTCATTTCGCGCGTTGTGTTACTATTTCCATGTAAAAGTACAAACTTTATAAGTTTATATCTTAAAAACGGAACGGTAAAATTCAATAAAATTGTAATAGTACCTGTAAATTAATGCATTTAATATGTCATAAAAATTTTATAAGAAACTGTAGAAAATTGGTTTTTTGAATAAACCTCCTTAAATTTTACTATTATATTTTGGTATTTTGGTATAGTAGTTCTTAAATTTTTTCGTTAAACTATTAATAAAGAAATTATTGAAAAATTGATTTTTAACTAATAAAAATATATAAGTGGTAGAGTCTTAATTTTTATCTGTTTCTAAAAGCATAATCCCCTTTTTTTATTCTTAGGTTGTTAAATGAACATGTCTCTAAATTAGAGATTTTATATAATGGCATTTTTTGATATAAAGTTTTGCAAAATAAAGCATAACTTGTTATTAAAAGTTTGATTGTAATGCTTAAATTAGATTTATTTGGAATTCTCTGCGATTAGAATTCCACTCATTTTAAGTTTTGTGATTGAGAAAAAAAAAAAATTTTTTTTTTTTGTGTGTACATTAATCTTTATTTTATTGTGATTAAAAATAAATTAGTATTATTATTATATTTTTTTTATACAAAAAAAAGTCGAAGAATAATAAAAAACAATACGAATTAAAGAAAGAGACAAAAAAAAATACATACATTTTGACAGGTGTAAAAAGTCAAATTATTATTTCGTTGGAAAGAAGAAAAGAAAAATAATAAAAAAAATAAAGGATGGTTATTTAAGAAATTTTATAGTTGTAAATGACCAATGATCTTTAAAGAAAAAGAAAAAAAAATCTATATTATTTGATTTTATGTTTAAAGGTTGATAAAGAGAGTATAACTTGGGATGGAAATATACGTAAAACCATACTTTTTCCGACTTTTCGGTTGAAAAAAAGGATATTTACACTTCCTTTTGAATTTAGTATCAAAGCTAATGATCTTGGAGTTATAAAAAGAGGAATTCTGAATTTATATAAGGACACGAAGAATGAATTTGTTCTTTTCAATCGAAAACTAGTATTTGATGGATGCCATGTTGTTCGTGTGAGTAAATAAATAAAATAGAGTAAAAAAAAAAATTTTAATTTTTGAGTAATATCTGAATGACTCATTTTTTATTTGTACAGGTTGGAGGTTACAACGATTGGTTCTGTAATAACTCTGGGTCCAAACTTAACCCTGAAGATTTACTTATAGGGGAAAATGTATTTGACCTGAAATTTACTCTTCCTTTCGAATGGCGAGCAAACTTGCATTGTTCAACTTCCGAAGGAATCCGTTCTTTAAAGGCACATTTGATAAATTCACGTGATCCTTTAAATGCTGTTTTCCAAACAGGATTGGTGAAATGGAAAATTCAAGATTTACGTATTTCTCGGGTATGTATAAAGAGTGTAAAAAAAGAAAAATATATAAATAAATAAATAAACTTATGTGGTTAAAAAAAAAAATTGTAAAAATTAAAAATTTCTTTTTCAGTATTTTGGACCATAAGGGAAATTGGTAGAAGTTAAAAAGATAAAGAAGACTTCTTTTTTTTTTGTGTAATTAATAAGTATAATTATGTATGTTTATTAATGTATATACGCGTTTGTGTGCGTGGGTATGTAATTTTTATATGTATTTGTATTTTTTTTTTTTTTTTTTGTATATATATATTTTTTTGTAAGGAGAGAGAGAGAGAGAGAGAAAGAGAGAGAGAGAGAGAGAGAGAGAGAGAGAAAAAGAGAGAAAGAGACTTTTTGATTCTAATAAATTTCATTAAGAGTTAAAATAATGCAGTTTTTATTTTCTTATCTTATAGAAAAAATTCCTGAGTATTTTTATTTCCAAAAATTACTGAGTATTTTTAAAATTTTACTTGAGTAAAAAAAAAAGAAAGAGACGAGAACGAGAGAGAAGTAAAAAAAATATGAATGAGTAACAATAAATAAAGAGAGAAATAAAATAATTTTAAATTTTCAGAGTGGTACATTAGTGTTATTTCATACCTGAGTTTGATTTCCACAGTTTCAGGAACTTTAATATATTTTCCATTTTTTATGCCAATATCTACTAAATAGCTTGTTTCGATTATTTTCTTATTTGTTTTTAGCTTTAAAAAAATATGCATATTCCAATTAAATTTAATATCATGATTGCAATTGATATTAAAGTTACTTTTTCTGCAAAGTTAAGGTCTTTATCTTTGTTAACAAAACTGGGTTTCATTGTAGCTTGGAATAATGGAATTTCATGTTTATGATTATTGGAAAATTTTGTGATGTTGATTTCAGGTATTTCAAAGAATGATTTATTTAAATTTGTATTGAAGTTGTCCAAGGGTATTTTTGATAATTCAGTAATTTCTAAGGGTAGAATTTTGTTATCTTGGCTAATTGAACAGTCTACAGGTATTTCTAAAATTCCTGAGTTGGATATAATATGAGAAAATCTGTATTTGCCTAAGCAGTAAATTTCTATTTTTCTTAGTTTTTAGGTAGTATACAACCATGCATTATGCATTAATAAGGGTGTAATTGGTGGATAATTTTGTTTGCTAACGACTATTTTACATTCATGTGACACTAGATTTATTAATAGATTTGATTCACAACTTGGATTAATGTCTGTATATTTAATGGATGGTGTAGATTTTTTCTCTAAATCGGAGCTGAAAAAATATCTTTTTTTGTTGGTTGATAAGCCTATATATTCATGGTTATTTTTTATGTAAATTGCTATTGAAGTTTGGAAAATTGGGTATGAATAAACTTTAAATACTTGAAATTTTTCTGACATTGATTTTGGCAAAGAATAAATAAAGAATAGGTTGTTTTCTGATCTAAAAGATTGAATTTTTAAAATTTCAGGTAGCTTATGAATTTTAATATTTAAAACCAGTAAGATTTTATTTAAAGGTATTATTGGATACCATTGATTGTTTAAGGAGGTAATTAAAGCTTCTTGAAGTGATTCTAAAGTAGTTAAATAATTAGAAATATTTTTATAGAGACTGGTTAATTGCTTGTAATAGGATGTGTTTTGTGGTTCAATAACAAACTTTTGAATAAAAATTTGTGTTATGTAGGTATTATTATCTGCTGTTTTGAGAGTTATATTATTCATTGTTTTTTTATTTTCTATGAAGTTAAAAATGCTATTATTTGTTGTTTGCTCTGTTAAACTTTTAATTAAATTTTTAGTGTTTGTAATGGTTTCTCCTATTTCCTCATTTTTTGTTTCAAATAATTCTCTCTGTTTATTACAGTTATTAGTGTCTGGGCAATTTTTATTAATTGTGTTAAATGCTACATTAAATTCTTTTGACTGAACTAATAATTCTTTGTAATTGGCATAAAAAATGAATTCAATTTTTCCAATTGGGAATTGTAACATTTTTAGAGGTTCAAAATACAATCCAGGTGGATTAAAAAATGGTGTATCCTTTGGCTCGAATTGTGTGGCTATTTGATGTACTCCTATTAAAATGATAAAGAGTAAATAAACCATCTTTATTCCGAAGTCCATTTCCTAGAACATAATTTTGGTGTTACTAACTTTATAGATTATGATAAATAGTATGGTGGTGGCGACTATAAAATTGACACTTTCTAAAACTCTTTTTTTCTTTTGGAGGATTTGATTGGGGAGTTTGTTGAGATGTTGTGTGAGTATTAGTACTTGTAGAAGGTTGTTCGTTGTCGTTTGTTATAGTCATTTGTTGAAAAGCGTTATCTAAAGAATTTTCCAATGAATTTTGATTTCTATTTATATTGTGTAAGTTTGCTAGAATTTTTAATGCTACTAAGGCTTTCGCTGTCATGGAACTTCTGGATAACTTTGATTTTTTTATTTCACCTACGCTTCCAATTACAATCCAGTTGATGTTACTAGGTGACGTGTTTGCTTTTATGATGGCATATTTAGGATTTGGTAAATTATTATTATAACAAAATTGGTTCAGTTTTTGAATCGCTCGAATTTTGAACATTGTTTTTGTTTTATTTAGTAAGGATTCTTTATTCTTAGTAAGGATTTCCAGTAATTGGTAGGCTGCATTTTCTTCTGACAAGACATAGTTGTGACTTGTACTACAGATGACATAATTTTTGTACTCAATTTCTGTGATAAATTGCGGTTGAATGCCTGTACTCGGTGGTGATTGATACATAGTTTTAATCGAAATTTCTTCTTTTTTATTATTTTTTAGCAAATCATTTAATATACTCAAAAAATTCACAACCAATGTATTCTGCATCTTTATAGGTGAAAATTATTAGATGATTTACTAGTGTTTTCAATAGGGTCTAATTGAGGGTATAATTGCATTACCTCTTCTTTGTTGATATTAGCTTCTGCTTTTGCAAGTAGTTGGTTTTCTTCTGAAGGTCCAGAGGGTTCCTTATCTTCTGGTTTACTTGTTGTTGTTGTTCCAGTAGTTGATGTTGTGTTTTTCGAACCTAAATGTAATAGTACATTAGTTACAGAGTCCCAAATTGACCCCAAAAGATGGAAAGACCATCCAAAAACACTATATAAGGCGTAGCCATGAAGGAATGTGTCGGCTATAAACTTTATACTTTTTAATAAGATTAGTATTCCTATTAAACCTGCGCTTACAGAGCCAAAACTTGTAAATGTTGTCCAAATTTTTACCCAGGCAGAATTTGCTATCTTATCTGTTGTACTTTCATCTAAAATATCTGAAAATCCAAATCCAGGATTAGGGATATTTTGCCCTAACATTCCACGTGCTAGTGTATTTAAAATTATGGGTTTTTCAGCTGGTAGCATAATGTGATTTCTTAATTTTTCTAAATCTTTTGACGAATATAACCCGCTAGTAGCAAGGTTAGCGGGGTTCCGATATTCCCATGTTTCTTTTGTTTCTGGTTTCATTATTTCCGGTTCAACTGCTGGTACCAGATTTGGTAGCATTTGGAACCATGAATTACATATCATAAACATTGCGGGTAAAAAGGAATTGCATTCTATTGGAGTACCCACCGTTGTTAAAACATGAGTAATAGGAGTTAAAAAGTAAGTTTTATTTTCTCTGGTAACGGGTAGTTGCATATAACAATCTGGTGTTTGTCTAAATTTTACTTCTACTGGTAAACACTTTACTAAATGTATAACTTCTCCGGCTAAGATTGACATGTATCCTGGCTTTTTCATTACGTGGTAGGCAAATTCATCTGGTGCTTGTGTCGCAAGAATTAATGCGTTTTTAAATATTTTTTGCTCCATTAAACAACGTCTGGTTAAGACATCATAATAAAGTTCATACATTTCCCTTCTTATATGTCGTTCAACGTAAATAAATTTGGAATTTATATACGAGAACATATCCATATTTTGTACTAAAGGTTTTTTATTCTGTAAAGGTGATCCTCCCGGTCTTGTTTCTAGGATAATTAATTTGGGATGTTCTGTTTTTACGTAATTGTAACCGCAAATTATTTCTCTAGCTTTTTCTGCTAAAGCAAATGTTATATCTTGTGTTTCTAAAGAATAGATTGTTTCAAAATTGTTTTTATCTCCCTCAGTTGTTTTGTTTGCTAAACCTTCATAAAGTACCTCGTATTTTCTCATACTGCATACATCATCAGGTAGTGTATTCCAAAATGTGTTTCCATTTTCTCGATCTATACATGATCCTTCTGATGATGCACAAACTGTACCAGATTGTAAATGGATTTTATCTGTGTCTAAATTTATCGTTGCATAATATTCTTGTAATGTGATTTTGTACGATGCTTGTACTACCACATCACTCCAGCGGCCGTAAGCATCACTGTATGTAGTTCCTTGGCATTTTGCATCGAAACTTAATGATCCTGCTAAAGTTTCGGTACGATAATTTGTTGCATTTATTTTTAAACCGTCAATATTTACATTATCATTTGGTTTGTAAGTTCCCATCAGATGCATGTTTTTGCAGACATCATAAGCTACTTCCTTAATATATTCCCCTTGTCCTTGAGAAACTGGTGATGAATGTGAATGCATACCGCAATGTTCGATAACACGTCTAAATTCTATTTTGCATTGTATAACCTTTGTTGTTGCAAATCCGCTCAATTGAATTAATTGTATGTAAGTTTGGTCAGTTTTTACCGGTTTCTTTTTTATATCGCATTCGCCAACATTAAGCAATGATAGTGTCGTGATGTTGAGTTCCGTTGATCCACAGTCATATCCAATAATAGCATGAATTGTACTTATTCCCGAAATTAGTAAGAGGAGATGTAAAAGTTTCTTTATTCCAGTTGCCATCATCTGGGAACAGATAACATTTCTTTTTATTTTTCTTGTTCAATACGTGATAATTTTAGTCTGTTTACATGTACTATTTTTTGTTTATTTTTTACTTGTATTTTAATGTTTCCTTTATTTAAAATTTCTAATACTTTATGTGGTCCAGAGTATTGATTTGCAAATTTGTGAATTTTCCCCCCTTGTAATAAAAAAACTTCATCTCCGGCTTTAAAATTTTGAGGGTTACATTTTTTCTCATAATAAGTCTTTGATTTTTCTTTAGCGGATATTAGGTTTTCTTTTGCAATATTTCTCATTTCGTGCAATCTTGTTATTAAATCTGTAAGGTATTGATCATATGTTTCTAATTTTTCATGTTCTAATGGTGGATCACTGGATGGTAATCGTGCTAATTTTCCGAATATTAATTCGTACGGAGTACATTTAGTGCCTTCATGAATACTTGTATTATAAGAAAACATAGCGAGTTCTAACCAGTCATCCCATTCTTCATTTTTATTGATAAATTGTTTTAAATATTCCCCCAAAACATGGTGGGATCTTTCCAGTGATCCGTTAGATTGAGGGTGGAAGGCTGTTGTTTTAAACTGTCGAATTCTAAACCTTTTTGCTAAACGTTTCATAAGATTGCTTAAAAAATCTGTTCCTTGGTCTGTTAGTACTCCTTTAGGTGATCCATAAATACAAATAAATTTTTTTATAAATGCGTCAGCTATTGTACTAGCTTGATGATTTGGAAGTGCAATTGCTAAAGAATATTTCGTGAGATTATCCTGAATGGTTAATATATATTCGTTTCCTGTATTAGTTTTAGGAAGTGTTTCAACGATGTCCATTGCAATTTTTTCGAATGCTGTACCTGGTGTATCAGTTATTATCATTGGATCTTTCGTTTTAACTCGTACTAATTTTTTTAATTGGCATTGTAGGCAATTTTGGATAGATTTTTGAATATTAGGTTTCATATTTTCCCAATAATAATTTTGACGTATTCTACCATATGTTTTGGTGACACCCTTGTGTCCTCCGATTGTACTGGAATGTGCTTCTTCTATTAATTGCATATATTCATCCTTGGTAGGATATTTCGTAATTCCGTTACAAATTATAGTTTTTACAGTTGAATTTTTGAAGACTGACTTAAATATTGACAAAATTTCTTCCCAATTTACATTATTTACCTGAGCCGTTTTTGCTATACTTATTGTTTTTAAATTTACTTTTTCGGCTATACTTTTTAATGAAATAATTGATGATTTAATAATTTTTACTGTATTGGAGATATTTTCTTTTATTTCGCTTTCAATAGGAAGGGCTATGTGGTAAAATGCCCACTTTTTTACTTTTTCAGCTAGACCCAATTGGAGCTTTCTAAAGTTGGGCAATTTGTCGCGTTTTGCTAACGATCTAGAGCCATTACCTCTAGGTTCTCCATAAACTGAAATAAAATATGTGAAATTATCCTTACGCATTGGTAATTGATCCCTACAATCGATAATATATTTTTCTTTTTTGAGATTTAGGTTTGTACAATTTTTGTTTTCCTCTAAAATGTTTTCTTCTTCTGATGATTCTGAATCTGTATTTTCATAACCAAGATCAACTTCTTCTTTATGAGTTCTTTGTTTTTGTTTTATATCCCCCCGATCTGACATAACCTCGTCAGAACAGACTTTATTATATGATTTCTTTTGATTTTGAGTTTGTTTTTTATATTCTGGATCTGACATGACTTCGTCAGAATAAATTTCATTATAGAATTTCTTTTTATTTTTCTTTTGATTTTTGTTTCCTTCATTAAATAATTTTTTTGGCCTTCCTCTTTTCTTTTTTATAGAAGAGGTTTTTAGATGAATTTCTTTTCTTGGTCTTCCTCGTTTTTTCTTCTTTTCTTCATAATTATTTGATTTTTCTAAGATTTCGATTTGTTTATTTTTTTTATTTTTGTTCATTGTTTCTTCTTTTTTTCTTTGTTGTCTTGTGACGACATTGCAGACATTATGCAATGTATTTTGATTTTTTGAATCAGATATGATTTTGATAAATGTTAGAAGATTGATTATCTCTTTATGTATAGAATAATTTTCCCTAGTTTGGTATCCATCTCTTGGATCCAATAAATAGTTTGTAATAAAATGGAGAACTTTTGTAATCTCCGAATTTGTATAATATTCATTTTCTTGAAATACAATTTTCATTATTGATTGAAGATATTTACTTACCTCCGAAGTAGAATAGGAATCATTGTCCTTTAGTAGAGATTGTTTTTTGCAAATTTTTTGTATAATAGAATGGAGACATTTTTCTATCTCCGATTTATTTTCTGACAATTGTTTTTTATTATTAAAAATACTTTTTATCAAAGAATGTAGAAGTTTTATTTGCTCTGAATTTTTGTTTTCTTGAGATGCTTCGAATTGAACACCTTGTTCATTTTTTTTATGAGTTTCTTCTTGGACACTTCTGAAAGTGTATTCTTGATAATCTTCTTGAATTTTTGTTTCAATTTCAGGTATGTTTTCTTGCTTTATAATCTGGAATTTTCCCTCATTATTTCCCTCATTATCTTCTTGAAATGGATTTCGAGACAAAGCGTCAGCGTTGACGTTTGTTTTACCTGCTTTATAGACAACACTAAAGTCATACTCTGCTAATTTTTATTTCCATCTTGTGACCCTTGAACATGGATCTTTTGAATTTTGGAACCAAACCAAAGGTTTGTGATCCGTTACTAAAGTGAATTTTCTTCCATAGAGATATGGTCGAAAATGCTGAACACAGTATATAATTGCTAATGCTTCTTTTTCGTATGTATAGTATTTTCTTTCTGTTTCGCTTAAAGTTCTTGAAGTATATGCAACTGGTTGGTCTTTCCCTATTTTTCCTTGAGATAAAATACCTCCTATTGCGAAACCTGATGCGTCAGTTGTTAAAATAAATGGTTGGGAAAAATCTGGTCGTTTTAAAAGTGGTTCTTCACAAAGTTTATTTTTTAAAGTATCAAATGCTGTTTGTTGTTTTTCTGTCCAAAGAAAAGGTACATCTTTTTTCAAAAGTTCATTTAATGGATTTGCAATTTTTGAAAATTTATCTATAAATCTACGATAATAACCAGAGAGTCCTAAGAATTGTTTTATATTTTTAACATTTTTTGGAATTGGGAATTTTTGTACTGCTTCTACTTTTTTAGGGTCTGGTCGTACTCCTTTTTGATCAATTATATGTCCTAGATAGCATACTTCTAACCGTAAGAATTCGCATTTGTCAGGTTGCAGTTTTAAGTTCGCAATTCGTAAATGTTCCATAAATTTTGAAAATTTTTCTTCATGTTCCTCTAATGTGTTTGCATAAATTACTACGTCGTCTAAATAAACAAATAATTCGATTCCTTGCAAACCTAATAACACCTGATCTATGAGTTTTTGAAAAGTGCTTGGTGAATTTTTTAATCCAAATGGCATTCTGTCGAGTTTATAGTGTCCGTAAGGTGTTGAAAATGCGGTTTTGTGCGCGTCTCTTGGATCCATTTTAATCTGATGAAAGTCGGAAGCTAAATCAAAGACGGAAAAATATTGCGCGTTTGATAATTGATCTAATAAGTCGATTATATTAGGCAAAGGATAAAATTGTCCAACTGTGCGTTCGTTGAGTTTCCTAAAATCTAGTACTAGTCTCCATTTTTTATTTCCATGCGAATCGTCTTTCTTTGGCACTATCCAAATAGGTGTATTGTATGCTGAATCAGAAGGTTTAATAATTTTTTGTTCTAACAATTCATTTACTTGACGTGTCATCTCTTCTTTGTGAACTGGTGGAAATCTATATTGTTTTGTTACAATAGGCGTACCATCGGAAGTTATTATTCTATGTTTAATAAAATCAGTTGCTTCTAAATATTCTCCAGGTATATGAAATCTATCTGAATATTTATTTATTAATTTTATAACGTGTTCTAGTTCTTCTTTATTTAAATGTTCTAAACGAAGTAACTTTTTTATTTCTTCTATCCTGTCAGTTCCCGTGATATTAAAAATGTTATCTGTTTTACCTTTGTTTGTAAATGTATCAACTATTTCTTTAATTAAAATGTTACTATTTTTCTGATTTTCATTTTTTAATTCTTTGAAATCTTCTAATTCTACATTGATGATTGGTAGATTAATGGGTTCATTACGAGTATTAAATGCTTTTAAATATGCTATTCCTTGTTGGTTTACTACTACCGCGTTTCCTACGAAAACACCATCTGCTATTGATTGTTTGGGAATAAAACAAATTTTTTTATCTTTATTTGAAATTTTAACATAAATGTTATAAACTGATCTTGCTGGTATTGTAAAGTAATTCTTTGACTCAAAGTTAATTTTTTGGTCATTTATTTCTAAATTTCTTTCTTCGTAATTTATTTTAACTTTATTATTGACAAAAAATTCCGTCCCTAATATGCCATCATGTTCTATTGGAACTTCATTAGACAGTAAGTTGAAAATAGTAGGGATTCCAAAAATGTTAATTTGTACCTGTCCTAAAGTATAAACTGCATGCTCATTAATTCCTGTTAATTTAAGACATTTATTTTTATCGATTTCTAAATCTGGATGGACTGCTTGAATTTTTAATAAATTAGGTCCTGCTCCTGTATCAATCATCATAGTTATTGGTACATTTATTCCATCAGTATCTATCTGAACATATGGTATTGAATTTGTTTTTGCTAAATTGATGTGTTTAGTTGGAAATTCATTGTTACTGGATGCGTTTAATTTTTTCCATCTGTCCTCAGAGCATCCTATTGAGGAAGGATTTTGGAGTTTTCCGAATTTTCTATTGGAGCATTGGTTTGTTGTTGGCTATTGTTATATATTCTTTTCCTACATTCGCTAATGATATGTCCCGGTTTTTTGCAATAGTTACATGATATACTTTGATTATTGTGAGTGGGATTTATTGATGGATTATTTCTACTTGTGCTTGGTCCTTGTTGTTGTATTTTGTTCTTTTTGTTGATTTTGATATCTATTTTGATATGGATATTGATTTTGTCTCTGATTTTGGTATGAATTTTGGAATTGATTTTGCGCTGAAACTCTATTTTGGTTTTGAAATTGGTTTTGAAATTGGTTTCGCGGAGAATAATTTTGGTTTCGATTTTGAAATGTATTAAATGGTTGGCTTTGATTCCTATCATTAAAACGATTTTGATATTTAAAAGGTGGTTGATGTTGATTTCTATTACTGAAACGACTTTGATATTGATTTTGAGACGTAGAGAATGATTGATTTTGATTTCTGTTAAAACGATTTTGTTATTGATTTTGGTTTGAAAAATTTTGTTGTGAATGCATAAAATTTTCTTGTTTTTGTCCCAGTAATTTATTAATTTGAAAACAATTAACTGCGAAATATCCTTTTTTACCACAAAGTTAAACGGTAATAATTTCATCCTGAGCAACATTTATTTTTGTTGTTTTAGCGAATTCTTTATTATTTCTAAACATATGTTCATTTTCATTTTTTTGTATATTTCTTCTTAACTCATTACGCGACAATAATTTTCTTTCTACATCTATAGCCTTATTTACTGCGTCTTTAAATGTATCTGATGTGCCTACTCTTAATTCTAATTCTGGTCTTAGTCCTCGCGTGAAACAATCGACGGTAGTTTCTTCTAACCCTGTTTTAAATGTTGCATCTACTGTATTTTCATTATTAATTCTATGTGCATCTAGAATTCTTTCTGCCGCTTCTGCGATTCTTGAACCGTATGAAACTACATTTTCATTTTCCCACATGTACATTGCCCCTAACTCCCTTTGCAATTGGTAAACTGATTTGGCCGGCGCGTATATTGTTTTTAATCCCTCTGCTAATTCTTGAACTGTGTTAAAACTATTCCCTAATATAATTTTTCTTGCTTCTCCCGAAATTCTTCCTCTAATTAATTTTACTAAATTTTTCTCAACTTCAGCATTTTCTGGAAGCATGGATTTTGCTTCTACACAACCCTCAATAAATATTGTTAGTGGTACGTTTTTGCCATCAAATAATGGTATAGTTTCTAGGGCATCACGTAAAGAGACTTGCTGATTGTTTGGTACGGCCATGTTTGTCGAGTCAAGATTTTCAGAATTATCAGAAAATTCGCTTTCTGAAGTTTTGTCAATTTCTTCTATTAAAGTTTTATTAAATTTAGACTGAGATTGATTAAATCCAAATTCTTCTAAATTGTTTAAATGACTGTCTATTAAAGTTTTTTCCGCTGTTAATTCCTCGCTATCGCTATTATCACTATTAGTATTATCGTCACTGTCAAAAAGGTGTGTTGAAATAAAGCCTGAGTCGATTTCTTTTTGTGTAAGGTTAGGATTTGATTTAGAGTACCTTGGTGTACTAGTGTGAGGTTTTGATTTATTATTAGGGATTCCTGGATTTAGAGATATTTTTGGATTTTCTTTTATTTTTGAACGAGTTAAATGTGAAGAAACAGTATTGTTTTTATTTGGAGTAGACATGAAATTTGCCCTGCATAATACTTGAATTTCTAATATTCAATAAAATGTAAATATGCTTAAAATTTGCGTAAACATGAAGCAATTTGTAAAAAATGAGATTTAAAAAGAAAAAAAGAGTTCTGTACAGAATATACTGTAAATTTTAAGAGGACTCGAACCCCTGTTCATTAATAATAGACCTTTATGATTTATTATTATGAACGCACCTTGCAATTACGAATTATGAGCAATAATAAAATATTTTTCTCCTTTTTTCTTTTAATAATAAAAATTTAGTTTTGCGTTAATTTCTTTTTTAGTTAATTAAGTTAGTTTGCTCATTGAATTAATTAATGCATTACAATTTTATAAAAATTAAGAAAAAATAAAAAAAAAATTTCTATGAATTTTGACTCATTGACTTGTTTGTTTCCCGGACCGATGCACCAAAAATTTGAAGGGCTTCTGTTATGTCAGAAGGAGAAGTCCTGTCAAATCTTCCCTAAGTTCCTCGTTTTAAATCAGTTTCGGTGGGAATCTGATTTGGGTTGAGGATAAGTCAATGAGCAAGCTAGGTTTATTATAATAGAATATTTATTAATCGGCAAGAGAGAAAATCTTACAATAAAAACAATTTCTTATTATTTGAGTCTTACTTTGGAAGAGAAAACAGTCCTTGTGTGTGAAGAATCAGTGAAGATCCTTATCTTGAGTGTGAATACCCGAGATAGTAGTCCTCGTTGTCTTGAGCGATTGGTATATATCTCGTAGTCGGCTAACTCAAGATGATTGTAGACACTAGATAAACGTGTTTGGAACTGGTGTTTAGATTAATGATTTCACACTTTCAAAGTTTGAAGAAAGGCCTCGCAGGATCACTGAGAATGATCGTTTTCTTTTGGATAGTCACAGTTTGAGATGAATTAAGATTTCACTGCACTGAAGGGGTTCAAGAATCATTCGATTACTTGAACTGATTTCTCCTTTCGATGTTCGAGCAAATAACTGAGTTAATTGGGAATTTGTAGTTAACTTTAAGTTGGCAATGTTCTGATGTTAACTAGGATTAAGCACTGTAGACTGATAACTGATATTGACGCAGACAGAGACTGATTTTGAATTAAGAACTTGAAGTTTAAATTTGACGGGTTCAGAACTGGTGTTAACTTTGACTAAAGCTGCTTCTGAACTAAGAACTTGTGTCTTCTGTATTGTTGTTTCAGATTTTATAGGTCCGAATGCAAAGCATCAATCCCTTCTTATCAATCCCCTTCTTATCAATCCCTTTCTCTTGATTCCATCTCTATGGATGAACCTTCCTTTGAGCATCAATCTCTTCACTTTGCTGAGTATCGATCTTTCTGGTTGTTCCGAGTTTAATTATCCGCTAGATGTGCGTATGTAGGTCACTGCAAAATAGTGAGACTTGTTGACTCTTCGGGTATTCACCAAATTCTTCTTGTATCGATTTGTAGGTTGATTCTTCTTAGGTTTGAATGAGTCTTGCTTCATGGTTACCACTTTTATATCGTAGACTGTGTTCTCTCTTTCCAACGTAAACTCTTTGTATACAAGTATCAAATGAATTTCTATCTAGTACTATTATAAGGTTAAACATATTTGGATTCAATATAATTTATATAATAAAGAATTTAAAGTATTAATATACTTTAATAGATTATACATTATAGAGCGCAAAATAAAAAATTCATTTCTGCACATTTATATGTTCAAAATTTGAAAATGTTAGATAAGAAGTGAAAGGTGCATTTCCGTAAACGATGACGTACCTAGCATTTTAATCAAACTTGATACGCTTATGTATCTTAATGCGCTAATTACGAAATTAATAGTGAAAAGCAGCGCAAATTTGATTATTATGATAAAAATCATAAAAAACTACCATAATAATTCATAATTTTTTGATTTTATCTCATAAAATATTCAAAATTTCAAAAAAATATTTTTGACAAAACAATTTTATTATAACAATTTTATTATAACAATTTTATTATAACAATTTTATTATAACAATTTTATTACAACAATTTTATTATAACAATTTTATTATAACAATTTTATTATAACAATTTAACTTTAATGATAGTAATTTATACATGAATAGTCTATCTATCAAATTTTATTTTAAAACAGTTTTTAGTCTTTATGACACCCGAATCCCCCTGTATTAGTTTAAAAACAATTTAGTTTGTTATAGCACCCCAACCACCCAGTACCCCTGTTAAATAAACCCAACTAATTATGGAATATCAAAGCCTGCTTCATCTCCGTTAAGAGGGGCCTTATAAGACCCAAAATAAAAAAGTAATTCGACACAATTCTGTTTATAAATTTTTATAACAAATCAAAAAACGCGTAAAAGATTAAGTCACAATTGACTTTTTGGTCTAAAATTAAAATTGGGCCTTATATTGCCTAAAGTGGAAAATGTTGTTTGATACAATACTCTAAAATCTAAATACACATTTTAAGTTGTATATATTTTTTACTAACAGTAAATAATTTTTTAAAAAATACAAAAAACCGTGAAGGAAGATGAAAAGTGTCTATAGTTGTATTATTTCTGAACAATGAACAATAGTTTGATACGTCTGAAAACTAAAACAAAAGTTATCTGTGTATTTTGATATAAAAATAGTTTCAATTTTTTTTGACACACCAACCACCCTGCATCTGTTTAAAAAATTTCATTTCTTATAGCACCGCAACTCCCCTGTATTCGTTAAAAAAATTCAACTTATTTTAACTGAACTCCTCCTTTATCCGTTTAAATTAGGTTGAAATTATGAAAAGAGTAAACATGTGATTATAAAAATAATTTTTTTACACAAAATTCTATTATTTATTTTGTTGAGTCACATATGTGGAATTTTCCTTTACATGTGAAAATATTTATTTCATTGTAGAGTTTAATGAAAAATATTCTAGATCTTATAAAAATACATATTTCATGTTTTATACATTTTTTATCAAAATGTGTCAACGACCATGAAAATAGTCTGTAGTTATATTATTATTGAACGTTAGTCTGGTAAACTAAAACAATTGTTACCTGTGTAATTAGATTTAAAAACAGATTCCAATTTTTATAGCACATCAAACCCCTGCGTCCTTTAAAAAGAGTTAGTTTTATTATGACACTAACCTAAGTATTTTTATCAGAAATACAACTTTTGTCTAAAATATTTTTTGAAATTAAGAATATTTTTTGAGTTAACAGCGAAAAACCATAAAATGTATTTGTTTTTTGCTTTTTAACATTATAATAAAATTTGCGTCAATTTTCATCATGTTTTAGTTATCGTAATCTCCGCATCAAAATATGTCAGCATGCGCAGTTTTAAATAAATAGGAAATATTTGTTAATCTGAAAGTTTATATCTTTATTTTGCATGTAAAAATAATTTTTTTTGGCGTAGAATTTAATAAAAGATTTTAAAATATAAAAATTTTTTGAAGAGAATTATGTTACTAAAAAAAGTTTATTTCAAATACGTTTTGCTCGGAAATAATTTATGCCACAAAAGTATTTTATGCACCAAGGGTGGAAAACCCAACTTTTTGGATGAGAACATTGTGTGAGTCAATAAACAAGGTCCATCCGCGGTTAAAACGTTATTTTCTTTCACAAATGCAGCCGCTTCGCGTCTGCGTATCATCTTTTTTTCACTACCCTGAGTCTTTGTTTCTCTCTGACATCATCTCACCTAAAACTTTGACTTCAACCGCTTCACACGTACAAACGCAAGTTTTTGTGCATGAGTGGAAGAAAATAATTTTTGGCAAAAAATACTTCCCATCATAAAATACTTTTTTTTCAAAAAATCACTTTCTATAAGAAAATACTCTTTGTCAAAAAATACTTTCTGTCAAAAAATACTGTTGGTGGCGCGCCACTAGATTTCGATGCCCGCCGAAGGCAAGCTCGACAGCTAGTTATTATATATGACATGTTAAGTTATGAGAGTCAACGAGGATGTCAGACATCGTTTTGTCTCTCCGTCATACTGTCATACTACTGATTTTCTTGTGAACTTTGACGTTTTACTTCACAATGGGAAGATTGTATTTAAATACTAGCGACACGCAAATTCTGGTCGTCGAGAGTTCTGTGAGCTGATCATTGTGCACGTCGTGAGTAGACCCGTCGTTCGTCGTCTTGTTTGCCTATGGTATTGCCGGTACTGGCTAAAGTTTTGAGCGCGTCTGTCGTTTCTTATGCCTAGCGATAAATCGGTTTCTACGCAATTTTGGTAGTTTAAAAAACAGTATTTTAGGTCAAAGTACGAAAAAACAGGCAAATACCATAGCCTTAAATAACGCGACAACGACGTTAAGCTCGAGTTGTGAAGTGTGCTATCCTTTAGACGGCTTAAATCTACTGTTTTTTCTTGTAATCTTTACTAACGTTTTGTTCATTTATGGTATTGCCAGTACTGGCTATAGTACGCTTAATAATAACCCAGTTTCTGCGCAAGTTTGGCAGTTTAAAAAACTGAACTTTTAATAATAAAGTAATAGGCTTAATCGGCAAGGCACCATAAATCATAACAATCCGCCAGTGACATAAAAGTTTCGAGTCATGAAGTGCAAATTTCCGTTGTTAAACGAACTCAAATACCATAATTTTCCTGTACCAGTGTTGGGACAGCGTTCATACGTTATCACGCCAGTATCAGCAAAGCTTTGCGTGTTTCAACCTTAGTTACCAACCGTAACTTTCTAAAAGTAAGTTTTTATTGTATTCTCTTCTATTCTTTATATACAAAAAGTTAAATTGTCAAATAATCTTTTTCAAACGGATAGTTCCATAGAAGCTAATGATTTCTAAATTATATTCGACCTTGCATACACACGGATAATGAATTTATATAACCTTGTATAACTTTAAATTGTTATACATAAACCATCATATTCTCTAAAGAAATCATTTTATCATTTATTTAACACAAGCCCCATATGCTTGATATTATACACGATCCCCATTCATAAAAAATATAAAGATTAGATCTCAGGTACAGTTGTTTAGCTGTTATTTACTTGATTGTATTAAGTCTATACTTAACATTTTGATTAGAATAGCCTCGCTCTGCTCGGACATAACAGCTGAAATGGTGTCAGAAGTGGGATTGTAATTTGTTAAATAAATAACTGAAAGTTTTTAAGAATAAAGTGTTCACTACAGCTTATGAAGTTTATTTTTATTTGTATTTAAATATTGTGCTTTATAACAAATCTATTGTTACCAAGTAACTTATTATATTAGGTACTGTTAAACAGATAAATAAGAATTTTCTTTGAAATGTATCTAAATGTTAAAGTAATTTATAGAAGTTTTAGAAGACCTTTAGGCAGATATCTTCAAGCTTTCGAAACAATATGTTCTTAGTAATTGTAATGGGTTATAAGTTCTAATTATTAGTTAATAGAAACATAAGAAGTTATTTAACCAAAATAACATCTAGAACTTTTAAAAAACGCCTTTCGGCAGATATCTACAAAAGTTCAAAACTCTCTATTATCAATAGTAAGAACAATAACAAAGTAGCATCAAAGAAAATTGTAATATTGTATTACTGTTAAACAGAAAAATAAGAAGTTGCTCTAGAATTTTATTCAAATTTTAAAGTAACTCTTAGAAATTATGAGAAACTCCTCTCGGCAGATATCTTCAAAATTTTGAAGCAATCTGTTATCAGTAACTACATTTGATTACAGTTCTAATCATTCGTTAATAGAAAAGTAAGAGATTATTTTGCCAAAATAATTTGCTAGAACTTTTAAGAAACGCCTTTTGACAGATATCTTTAAAAGTTCGAAAGATTCTATTAATAGCAGTAATAAGAACAATTAAGAACAGATAAAGAAAGTATTAATACCGTAGTACTGGTAACTGGAAAAATAAGAAGTTTCTTTAGAATTTGACCAAAATTCTAAAATAACTCCTAGAAATTTTGAGAAACGCCTTTCGGCAGATATCTTCAAAATTTCGAAACAGTCGGTGATCCGTAACTACAATTGATTACTGTTCTGATCATTTGATTATAGAAAACCAAGAAGTTATTCTGTCAAAATAACTTCTAGAATTTTTAAGAAACGCCTTTCGACAGATAGCTTAAGAAATTCGAAAAATTCTATTATCAATAATAAGAACAGTAACAGAGTAACGTAGAACTTTAATAGAAAATTTACCGCTCATCGTTAAAAGTTAAAATTTCAATAGATATTCAACCAAAAATTTTAACAAACCAAGTTGATTTAAAGTAACAAAAAGAAAATTTTGTTGAAAACTCTCTTATTGGCTGTTGTCAAATCAATTAAAAACAAAACAAAAATGTTGTTACAGTACTATGCCCGAGCAGAAGAATAAAAGAATCAGATCTCGCGGAGGTAAAAAGGCTGTAGACAGGATACTCAAATCCATTAAAGAAATAAATTACAAAAGGCAGGACCTAGCTAATGAGGAAGATTTCTCAAAACTCTTCGACAAATTGATAAATGAAGCAGAAAACGCGATTGCTAGTAGAAAATTGAAATAGTGAACCAAATATTCTAAATTGTAAAGTGTGTAAATGTTGAAAAGCTAAAAGTAGCGAGAATTGAATAAATACCGTTATATCACTTAAATTAACGTTGTGTCATTATTCATGAGTTCAAATTTTGTAATTAATCACGAAAACAAAACTGTAATCTCCATCTATTCAAACTGTTTGAGAAATAAAGTTGGAGATTTCATTTATGACCCTACTCTAAACATAAATTTAATAGAGAAAACCAGTTTAGAAATTTTTGTTCAGATAAACCATACAAAAATCTTTGTAATAAACCAGAAAAATCTATCAACATCGAGTGTAGTAGAAATTCCTATATTGGACAAGAATATTTCCTTTAATGTTATTTGCACTGGGGAAAACTCCAAGATAAGTGGAATAATCGGAGTCTCTTTTGTAAAAGAATTGGCTCTACCCCTTTGAAAATTAAATATTTTTTTCTCAAGGGGAACTCAAAACTGCCCATTGCAGAAATTGTCAGTGTCACCGTTGTATATTTTCACAGTATATTACGAAAAACTATTCTAGCTGCAATCAGCAACAGCTAGGTTTCTATTAGCTCTCCATTTCTTAATGAAATAAGATGACATTCGTCTCTATTCTAAAGGTTAAAATATGATATTTGTAAGCTGTATTTTTCATTCTAGACCTCAAAAACTGCCCAAGTAGCAAGTAAGATTACATGAGTACCACTGTAATATTACATTCAATATTAGTAATATGACGGGTTGATGTTACAGTAATATTACCGTGACATTAAAATGTCCGCGTCAAGGTAATATTACAGGGTAATGTTAAGGTAATATTACATAGTAATATTACCAAGTAATATTAAGTTAACATTACAGTAATATTACAGTAATATTACAAATATGTAGTAAAATATGAAGCAGACTTTCTATAATATATATTCTAAGACATAAGTAGCCGAGTGGTTTAACGCGCTAACCGACTTGGTCAGCTTACAAGGGTTCAAGACTCAGCGCTCCAAATTTTTTCTACATTATATTTAATTGTAATATTACTTCAATGTCTCTGTAATATTAATGTAATATTACTTTGTAACATTACTGTAATATTACTTTGTAATATTACCTCAATATTACCTTGTAATATTACCTTGACGCGGACATTTTAATGTCACGGTAATATTACTGTAACATCAACCTGTAATATTACCAATATTGAATGTAATATTACTGCGATACTCACGTAATATTACGTGCTACTTGAGTGGTGAGACGAATCAAATATAGAATAACCTTTGTATGTCACAATACATTACGTCTTATTTTTCCAAAATAGAAAAGGATAGACACAAATACTCCTCCACAAAATTAATTGCCGTATTCCTGAAATATCCGAAAGGAAAATTCCTAGTTGACCCCTCATTACCAATAAATTTAATAAAGGAAAGAGAGCTATCATTTATAATAGAAATAGATCACACAAGGATCTATAGTTTGAGAAACGGATCTATAGTAACTAAAGGTCAAGTCGAGTTATATTTTAATAATTTTAATATCAATTTCCAAGTCACTTCATTTGAAGGTTCCACTGACATCGTGGGAATCCTTGGAGGACCTTATCTAGAAACTACTGTATTTTCCTAAAAATATAAGATAGGAAAACTTTTAATCAAGACATTCTTAAAATAAATACAAAGAATGTTAGGATTTGCTAATAATTTCTTTAAAGAAAAATTTTACCCAAAGGTATTTTTGGTTTCACTAGATTTTGTTAAATCAAGTGGTTGGTTTTTTGCCAATCCAGGATTGCCTATTAATCTTATCAACGAAAACAAATTGTCCAAATTGGTAAAAATCGATAGATCTAACCCTTTTGTATTAGAGACAGCTCCGTTAGTTATAACTCAGAAAATCAAAATACCAGTCGCCGGTAAACTTGTCAAATTTTACACTGTGAAGGACGATAGTCAATCTGAAATAGTTGGAATTTTAGGAATTCCATTTTTAGAAATTTCACCTGACGAAATCCTTTTATAAAATCTATTACGTCTTATTGCCACAAGTAACATTTCAGTTATTGACAGAATATCACACATAATAGGTTGTATTATCAATATCGCTAAACCTTTCTTAGAAATTACCATACTGTATGGTAAAATTTTCTGCAGCAATAATTAATAGTCAAAATAGAGTTGGAAAAATACCATAAGGACGTGAACTTAAATCCGATTAGTTTTCACAATATATTGATTGCCAATTGAATGTTTGTTTAACTATTCCTTAGGTGGTGGACCTTCAACGGAACGATAATTAATGTTACAAGCTATAATTTGCTGGTCAATGATTATAATCGTTGTAGGTTTAATCGTCTTATGTCTTAGGACATTACATCTCAATTATCAACTCAATAAATTCTTTTCAATTGAAAATTTTTATTAAATAATTATCATCATGACTAAGGATAATGAAAATGCTTCCTTTAGTGGGACTATTAATAGGACCCTCAATGATGCTGTGGTAACATCCATGGCCAAGTGCTTTGCATTACAGCAAAGCTCATGAATATCCCCTTTTATGATAGAAAAAACATTTCTGTACGTTACTTTGTACAAGACATAAAAAACGCAGAATCCAGCATTACTCCAAACTGTGAAACCCAGTTTATAAACTCTGTTTTGTCTAAATTAAAAGGTGCAGCAAGGGATAGCACTCACGGTAAAAACTTTAAAAACATTAAAGACCTGATCGATCACTTAAAACAAAGGTTTGCCCCGTTTAAATCATATTCGTGGTACTTGCACGAACTATCCACTGTTCGTATGGGTCGTGGTGACAGTGCGAGTGAATTTTACGATAAAATCACTTTCAGAAGAAGTAAAATAACTTTATTAGTGCCTGGAGCCTGAGCAGCCCTTGAAGATAAATACGAAGTACACTGTAAAAAATACTTCAGGAAAATTACGTCCGTATTGTAATGTTACATTAGAAAGTTTCTGTAATATTACTCTTTGGAAAGTAGCAATAATACCAATCAACTTGAATTTCTACAACTTTCAGCAATGTAATATTACATTTTTCAGTAAATGTACATTCAGGGTTGTGAATATACTACTTTGGTAGTAGGTAATACAAGCACCTACCTTTATAGTAGTAACATCACCAGTAACTGTAAAATTATAAAAGCACGTAAAAATGCCGTTTATAATCTCAATTTTATTATCTTGAAGAAAAATATTACAGTTTGATGTATTTATCCATAGTCCTCTTATGTAAAATTCCTAGCAAAAATGATTAATTAGAAACCTAATTTTGCTACGTCTTAAAGTAGTTTCTCATTTCAGTTGTTAAGATATTTGTTCAAAACGAATTGGTTATATGTGGATATTTTGCCCGTCTATGGGCATTTGTTTATTAAAAGAAATTCAACTTCGTTTGAATTCATAAATTAACATTTTTTATCTCCCTTTTGCTACGAAGAAATGACAGAATCTTTCGAAAATTTTCATAAGGTTGAGGTTAAGTTCAGGTGCAGTGCCAAAGTTTAAAACGATAAATACAAAATTTTGTAAAATTATACATGTTATTTATTCTACACTGCTTCCTTTTAATTTCACAATAAAACTCATAATTTATTTTTATATTAGAATTTTTAATACTTATATTTATTTCATAACCAGCGAATTTTCTATTCTGTAATTTTACAAAAGCATTAAGAATTTTACATAAGGTTAAAGTTTTATTCCCAACTCTGCGCGAAAAATTCGTAAAACATGTAAAACTGTTACTATAGAAATAGGTAATAAACGCTCCTACTTCCATAGTGGTAAAATTACAGAATCATTTTTTTCAGTCTAGATAAGGCGAAGGATATGATGGTTCCTTTAACCGATTGTGCGTTAGAAACATTCATTAGAGGACTTCCGGATGGTGTGTCTAACGTAGTAGAAGCTAGAGATGCAAAAACTATAGATGGACCTTTAAAACATGCCTTAGAGTTCAAGTCTAGGTACCAATGCCAGTCTACTAATAGTTACAATAACACCTATCATCTATCGCGCTATAATCAACCGAGTGAATACGGCTCTAGGGATAGGAGTCCTAGTCCGCACGCTCGTTTCACACCCCTTGGTTGCAGCTCCTAGATATTCAGGACAATCACCACTTCCACCAGGAATTCTCAGACAACCTTATCCATCCCAACAAACTTCATCTATCCAGCTTCCACAACAATCCTATTACCCGTATTTCCCTTATGTACCATACCCTTATTATCCTATGCCTAATCAGTCAGAGCATGTCAACATCCCCTATGGAAGCCGGACACCTCCTCGTTCACCATCACCAGCTCCACCTCAAGAGAAAAATTTAAACTCAAACATCGCTCGTCAAGAAGGTTCCCCGACGAGCGTGGAAAAAACGGAACAACGACAAAGAAATGTGATGATGCTAAGGAAACAAGAACAGTCTTGCAAGCAGGAAAAAACAGAGAAACCCATGTAGTGCAACTAACCTCAACCAGCTTTCTAAACTCAAAAGCTTTATTAATAATAGACACAGGCGCTGATGTTTATCTTATCAAGTTATGTATCCTACAACCCGAACTTATGGTCACAGAAAATGAAGCTATCCACATAGCTGGAATCACCCCTACAAGGATTGCATCTCTAGGAACAGTACAGATCTGTCTAGGAAATAGTCCAGTAGTCTTTCAAGTAGTACCGTCGGACTTTCCAATAAATTCCGAGGTAATACTAGTTCGCGAATAGTTGAAGCAAGCTATGAGTTCTCCAGAAATAAATTACACTATTACAGAGAAAGAGTGTTTAGCTGTGCTATACGCAGTGAGACACTTCAGGCCATATATTTTTGGAAAGAAATTCACGTTACTTAGTGATCATGAGCCATTAAAGTGGATTGACTTCATAAAAGATCCAGGTTAAAGGCTTATAAGATGGCGGCTAAAACTACGTGATTACGAGTACGAATTTAAATACAAACCAGGGAAATTAAATTCCAATGCGGACGCTTTGTCAAGGAATCCGGTGATCAACACAATGAGTCCTGGTGAATCAAAAATCGAGCAAGAAGAAGCCAGAATATTGATGCAGACAAGATCATTAGCAAAGACCCCAGATGATCCATCAACTTCCACTTCGGCAGCGACGCAACCACTACCCAGAGTCAAGAAAAAGAATTTTGTGGCTGCAAACAAAATCATAAAGCCAAAGATCACAAGATCTGCAAGTTTAAAGTCAACTAACAAACCCAAACTTTTAAAACCGAATTTGGAAGAGAGTTCCATAGGAAAGAGACTACTCCAAAGAAGGAAAACAGATAGTAAGGCTAGACCCTCATTAAGAGAAGAAGACGATGAATATGGTTCAAGCACTGATTCGGACGCAGACCATAATCCATCCATTCATCGAAGACGTATAAGCGTTCTTCCAAGTTTAAAGCTTCCTCTGGCAGCTTTAACTCATAATGAAGCTCCCAAGAGTGCACCTCCAGAAGCTCCAATAGCACCGGAAGAACTTTTCAAGAATAAAGAAGAAAACGTCTTTAAACCAATCATCAACCAACCAGTTGATCTATTACCGACAGTGAAGAGAGCTCAAAAGAAGAAGAAGAAGAAGAAGAAGAAAAAGAAGCACCAAAATCCAAGAGTCCGAAACCAAGACCTTGAAGAGAATTAGCAAGTGAACATCAAAAATCATTTGCTAAATTCAATCAATCATTATCTCATCACCAAGAGTGGATGCAAGAAGCAAAATTGCCAAATAGAGAATGGCCAATAAATTCGGATGGAGATGACGATCCGGAGGTTCACGAATCCGCGCATTCCATTATTCCAGGAACTGATGAAGAATTTTCAAAGAATATCAGTAATATATTGGATTGGGCAAGCAAGGAACTAAGAGAATTGGAAGAAGTGCCTTAACCTCAAGAAGATGATGAAGAAGAAGAAGATGATTCCACCGAGGGAGAAGATCAGACAAAGGAAGATGAAGAACTAATCTCATCCATGTCTTTACCTCCTTTAACTCCTTTAAACAATAATAAAAAATGAAAAAGTGATACTTTTGATTTGCAACCAAGGTCTCCAACCACACACTTCAGTTTTAATAGACCTACAGCTATCTCTACACCTCATCCTTGTGAAAACAAAACCAATTCCAAATCCAAAGTGATGAAAAATGACACTGAAATAGAGAGCTTGTTTTCAATTGAAGAAGAAAGCCTAAACGCGAGCGTAAACTCGAAAGAACATATTTCCATCACTAGCATACCTCTAGAGTTACCAAAAAATACTACAGAACCGTATGTGAAGGAACAAGGCATAATCTCAAGTTTGATAGGATGTCGAGAAAATCTTACCTATCACAAAAACAATTACTTGCATTTTTTAGCCCAAGACTGTATATTCACAATAGGGAGATTGCTCATCGATATAGGAGCAATAGATCCGCATGAACTCAAAGACAAAAAGGCAAAAATTGGGCAGATATTAATTACACCCAGAGGTCAATATGACGTTTATACCTTAATAATAAAAGGCAATCATTTTGACAAGTTGCGTAAAGAAGATTTAAAAATCGCCTTACACAACTTAAAAATAATTTTTTAACGCGAAAACATAGAAAATTCACAGGTTTCTAGGTGAGGAGATTTTACCGACTCACTTCAGAAAGGCGAATTTTTAAACATGCTTATTTCTTGCTTTCATGGCAGTAGAACCAAAGTAACCGTGTGTTATGGACAAGTATCTGTACCTCCTGAAGATGTTAGAATGGACATAATACAAGAATTTCATAGCAGCAAATTTGGCGGACACAAAGGAGTAATAAAGACATATCGTCGGATTAGAGAGAAGTTCATGTGGCCAGAAATCAAAGATCAGGTGACCGAATTCATAAGAAAATGTTCATTTTGTCAAGAATAAAAATTAGTGAGAGTTAAAACTCGTGAACCGATGCTCATAACTGATACTCCGCTTGAAGTTTTTGACAAAGTATCATTAGACACAGTAGGGAAACTCCCAACAACCCCTGATGGATATTGTCACAAATTGACGATGCAGGATCACCTCTCAAAATATTGCATTGCAGTATCAGTTGCAGTTCCAGATGTCTCAACAACAACCATAGCTCACACGGTAGCTAGGGAATTGTACTTAAAATACGGTGCACCAAAAGTTATTTTAACAGACAAAGGTGGCTGTTTTATCAGCAAACTCATGAGGAAGTTATCAACAATTTTCGGAGTACATCAAGTAACTACTTTCGGTTACAGGCCACAAACTAATGGAGCCTTAGAACGGAGTCATCCGGTATTAGTGGAATATATCAAACAATATGCAGATTGATACGATGATTAGGATAAGTTGTTACCCTTCGCAATGTTCTCATATAACACTTCGGTTCATGCGTCCACAAATTTCACCCCTTTCGAGTTAGTTTTATAATCTGTGAACCGTACACCATACATAACATTGTATTGTATAAAAAGAAACTGATAAGAATCTTGAATTAATGTAAAATCTATAACCAGTATACGATAGTCGTATACTATAGTATACCTATAGGTAACGAACCCGATGAGAACTATAGTCGTTCTCTTATAATGATAATAGAATAAAGCGCTGGACGTGATAAGGCAAAATGACATCGGTGTTTTATCACTTCGTAATATAGAGCACTTATCATAGTGCGGTATAAGAAGTAGTTACCATGCATATTATTATATATGACATGTTAAGTGATGAGAGTCAACGAGGATGTCAGACATCGTTTTGTCTCTCCGGCATACTGTTTTACTACTGATTTTCGAGTGAACTTTGACATTCATATGGTTTAAAGTTTGAGTCGAAGAGCGAGTCATGCGTAAATCACAGTACGTGACCAAATACAAGTTATCACAGATAGCTTATAAAATCATCGCCGTTATTGTTATGAAAACGTGCTAATGTACAAATTAGCATCGCGCGTGCCGATGTGCACTTTATCATGACCTTACCCCCATATTATACCGATCTTGCCCTCACAATGGGAAGATTGTATTTAAATACTAGTGACACGCAAATTCTGGTCGTCGAAAGTTCTGTGAGCTGATCATTGTGCACGTCGTTAGTAGACCCGTCGTTCGTCGTCTTGTTTGCCTATAGTATTGCCGGCACTGGCTAAAGTTTTAAGCGCGTCTGTCGTTTCTTATGCCTAGCGATAAATCGGTTTCTACGCAATTTTGGTAGTTTAAAAAACAGTATTTTAGGGCAAAGTACGAAAAAACAGGCAAATACCATAGCCTTTAATAACGTGACAACGACGTTAATCTCGAGTCGTGAAGTGTGCTATCCTTTAGACGGCTTAAATCTACTTTCTTTTCATGTAATCGTCACTAACGTTTTGTTCATTTATGGTGTTGCCAGTACTGGCTATAGTACGCTTAATAATAACCCAGTTTCTGCACAAGTTTGTCAGTTTAAAAAACTGAACTTTTAATAATAAATTAATTGTCTTAATCGGCAAGGCACCACAAATCATAACAATCCGCCAGTGACATAAAAGTTTCATGTCGTGAAGTGCAAATTTTCGTCGTTTTTATCCTTGCATACACACGGATAATGAATTTGTATAACCTTGTATAACTTTAAATTGTTATAAATAAACCATCACATTCTCTAAAGAAAGCATTTTATCATTTATTGAACACAAGCCCCATAGGCTTAATATTGTACACAATCCTCATTAATAAAAAATATTAAGATTAGATCTCAGGTCTAGTTGTTTAGCTGTTATTTACTTGATTGTGTTGATTGTGAAGTCTATACCTAACATTTTGATTAAAATAGCCTCGCTCTGCTCGGACATAACAAATACATGCCTATGACAATTAGAAAGCTTGAATTATGACCTTTAAAAACCTTTTTTAAAAATTGTTTTACGATGATTTTTAACGAAGATATAATGTTGTACTTAACTTATGACTTTTTTTAAATGTTAAAAACGCGTGAATAGTGAATTATGAAAAAAAATTATTTAGTGTAAAACATATCATATCTTCATTAAAAATCATCGTAAAACAATTTTTAAAAATGCGTTTAATGGTCATAATTCAAGCTTTCTATTGACTCTGGGCACATATTAATGTTAAGTAGAGTTCAAAATCTAACGTACAAAAAGTCCCAATTTTTTTATTTTGAAGTTAGGGTGAAAACTTGACGTGCTGGACCAATTCCAATGACGGATTCGGATCCAACGCATCATATTACATAGGAAAATAAGAGTCTAATAACCAGATCAGGGAATTTTTTTTTTGTGGCTGTGTAATTTATAACCTAATTGACGATAAGAAATGGAACAAAAAACTTTTTCGTAGAATTGATATAACATCCATAAAAATTAATATTTCTTGACCGGATAATGTTGCTTCTTTTCAGGAGAGTTCAAAGAAAAAGATCCAAATATTTATTAAACAATTTTTTATTATTAACTATTTTTTTAAGGGCCCTAAAAAACCCCTTAAAATGAAATTTTAATTTTTAAATTAAAATTGAATTTTTAATTTTTATTTTTTTTCGTTTTATTAAATGCAAATAATTTCTAAAAATTACTGCATGTGTTTCATTATTTGTTTAAACAAATTAATATTGTTTATTTGCAACTTTTCATCTAACATTGCTAGTGAGTTAGTAAAAAACGAAAATCTACAATTATAAAAATTGTTTAAACAAATTAATATTAATAATCAATTATAAATTTTCTTTACATATTTACTATTTACTAAGAGATACAAGGAGAAAATTAAACGAACTTAATTTTAATTAGTCAGCTAATTTATTTATTTATTTTTGATTTAATTTCTCGTATTATGGAGTCATATTGTTTATTAAAATTTAAAATCTCTTCTTTTCTATTAATTGAATTTTTTTGTATTTTTTTATTTATCATTTCCGACACAAGCCGTTTTTTCTTTGATGGTTCTCTGTCAAGTATTTTTGTATTTTGCCAATCAAAATCATGTTTGAGTCTGTCTTTGTTAATTACAGATTTTTTGTGTTCTAACATTACCGTATCTTTTCTACTTTTATGTTTATTTACTCTTGTGATTAACGTTCTTTTGGTCTGTCCTACATATGATGCCGAGCATTCTTTGCAATTTATTTTATATACCGTGTTAGTTATGTCGTTTTTATTAGTTTTGTCTTTTATTTTTTTAATTACACAATTGAGATTATCTTTTATTGTTGGTATTGTATGGATGTTGAATTTTTTAAAGTTAAAGGATAACTTTTCATATAATTTGTTATAATATGGTAATTTTAATTTGGGAATCAATTTATAAATATTTTGATTGTTCCTGATATTGTGTGTGTTTGTTTTTATCTTTGATAGTCTTTTTTTCATGTATTTTTGTGTGAAATGTATGGGATATTCGTTATTTTGCAAAATATATTCAACATTTTTTAAATTATTTGTATTGTATTCTATTTCATGTGTGAATTGCAAATTGTTATTGTAATTATTGAAATTTTGTAATGTTTCATCTATTTTTGTTCTAGGTATGCATGTGATGATGTCATCCACATATCTATAATAAAAAACTGGTTTAAAAGATAATGTGTTTAGGCATTCAGTGTCTAAATCCTCCATGACTATGTCAGCAAACAAAGTTGAGATCGGTGATCCCATCGGTGTGCCAAATTTTTGTTGATAATATTTATCATTAAATTTAAAGAAGGTGTTATCCATAAGAAAAGCAGTAATCTGGATTAAATCATCGAGCGGAATATTAGTTTCATTTGCTATTTTTACATATCTTTTTATAATAGTATTTTTCACCAATTCCTTATCGATATTACTGTATAACGAAGTGACATCCAAGCCTATCAATATATGGTCTTTGTGGTATATCAATGTTTTTTAATTTGTTTATTAAGTTTGTGTTGTTTTTTACGTGTGATTTCGATTTTGTTATGGATTGTAATAATACGTTATAGAATTGTTTTGATAAAAAAAAAATTTTATTTTGATAAAATAAACAATATGACTCCATAATACGAGAAATTAAATCAAAAATAAATAAATAAATTAGCTGACTAATTAAGATTAAGTTCGTTTAATTTTCTCCTTGTATCACTTAGTAAATAGTAAATATGTAAAGAAAATTTATAATTGAACTCTCAGTTACAAATTGACAATCTTACAATCCACACGCAAAAGTCTGAATTAAAAATTTATTTGACAAAATATTTATTTATTTATTTATTTCTTAACAGTTAACGGGACAAGCCCTTCATACAAGGTACTAATAGAATATAAAAGTCAGATCACGCACTTATAAATTATGTCGTCTAACAGTAGATATCTCCTTAAGTTCTTCAATGATATCACTTAAATAAAACTAAAAACATATATAAAAATCAATACTGGATTGGATGCAAGGATGTTCCCAAATTATTAAAAAATCTCACAGTTAAGGAATCAAAAAAATCGAGGTTCTGCTCATTGTTAGCTTCACGAAAAACTCTTATTAAAGGAGAGTTTCCACCAAAATTAGTGCGATGAGAAGTAACTCTAAAAGTTGTATGATTTGGTAGTAATTTGATCGGGGCGGACAGAGAAACCTGGTAGAGTAGGTCTGGACAGCAAATTCGACCATTCAAAATACTATAAGGTCATTTTTTAAAAATCTAGATTGAATGTTATTATATATAATATATATATTATACTATATTGGGAAAAAAATGACGAAATGTGAGAAGCTTGTTAAGAAAGTGTATCATTGAAATAATCACTACGAATATTTTTATTTATGTAAGTACTCTCAACTGTTTATTTCAAAATATTTGTAAAAATAATAAAAGATTTCCAAATTAAATGTATTAAAAACAATAATAAAATTATAGATCTGATGAGGACTACATCGATAGTCGAAACGTCAAAGAAACAAATGTTGTTTATTTATTAATGGACCTAATTGGCCAAATCGACTCGGAGAAATCGATAAATTCTATTTCACATATTCAAATTAATATTGTTTATTTGCAACTTTTCATCCAATAGAGCTAGAGAGTCGTAACTTTTTTTTAATTTTGCAACTTTTTAAGCCTAGAATTGCTTATAATTAGTAAAAAACTAAAATTTACAATTATAAAAATTGTTTAAACAAATTATTATTGTTTATTTGCAACTTTTCATCTAACAGAGCTAGAGATTTGTAACTTTTTCCTAATTTTGCAGCGTTCCAAGCTTATTTAAGCACAGTACTAATTGTAAAGTAAAATCAACAGTTATTAAGTTTGTTTAAACAAATTACATTGTTTATTTGTAAATTTTCATTTAATAAAGCTAGAAAGTTAGTACTTTTAATAAATTTTACATTTTTTTATGTTTAAGAAGATAAAAATAAATGTAGCGAAAAGTGTTAGTGGCTATAAGATCAAAGTTTAAGATTAAATGTAAACGACAATAATGAAGTATTAATTCTGAACAATTTAATTTTTAAGCAGATCTCAACAATTTTTTATAATAATATAATTAGATAAAAAGTTAAAAAAGCAAAATTCGGTTTTTTAAACAAGTTTTATAATTGTTGATGTTACTTCACAATTAGTGCTGGGCTTTACTAAGCTTAAAAAGTAACAACTCTTAAGCTCTATTAAATAAAATGTTGCAAATAAACAATATTAATTTGTTTAAACAATTTTTATAATTGTATATTTGGGTTTTTTTTTACTAATAATGAGCTTTACTAGGCTTCAATAGTTGCAAAATTAGAAAAAAGTTACAACTCTCTAGCTCTGTTAGATGAAAAGTTGAAAATAAGCAATATTAATTTGTTTAAACAATTTTTATAATTGTTAATTTTCGTTTATTATTAATATTGGGCTTTTATAGGTTTAAAAAGTTGCAAAATTAGAAAAAGTTACAACTCTCTAACTCTATTAGATGAAAAGTTGCAAATAAACAATATTAATTTGTTTAAACAATTTTTATAATTGTGGATTTCTGTTTATTACTAGTGTTAAGCTTTTATAGGTTTGAAAAGTTGCAAAATTAGAAAAAGTTACAACTCTCTAGCTCTATTAAATGGAAAGTTGCAAATAAACAATATTAATTTGTTTTAACAATTTTTATAATTGTATTTTTTATTTTTTTACTAATATTGGGATTTACAATGCATGAATAGCTGCAAAATTAGGAAAAAGCTAAAAACTCACTGGCAATGTTAGATGGAAAGTTGCAAATAAGCAATATTAATTTGTTTAACCAAATTATAAAACACATGCAGTAATTTTTAGTAACTATTTGCATGTAATGAAACAAAAGTTTAGTGAAAAATATTGTAAAAAGTGGTAATAAATATTTTTTAACGATTTCTTCGTTTTTCTCATTTTATGGGGTTTTGTACGAACATTTAAAAAATAGTTAATAATAAAACATTGTTAATTAAATTATTTGATCTTATTCTTTGAACTCTCCTGAAGAGAAGCAGCATTATCCGATCAAGAAATATTAATTTTCATGAACTTTATAACAATTATAAGAAAAAATTTTCTTTTTCTTATGCATTTTGCATGGGAAACTTTTAGCGCTTTGAGCGACCTCTAAATATAAAAAAAACAAAAACAAAAAAATAAGGGTAATTTTTTTTTTCGATATAAACCAATACTGGGGGGGGGGGTGAGAGCAAAACATTTTTAACTTTTTGTTTTTCTCATGTATTTTTGGACCACCTTATTCAACAATCATTTTTTTTTCTTATCGTCATTTAGGATATAAATTGCACAGCCACACAAAAAATAATGTTCCCTGACCTGGTTATTAGACTCTTATTTTCCTTTGTATTTTGATGCGTTGGATTCGAATCCGTCATCGTAATTGGTCCAGCACGTCAATAGAAAGCTTGAATTATGACATTTAAACGCTTCTTTAAAAATTGTTTTACGATGATTTTTAATGAAAATATGATATTGTTACGGTCTATATGATTAAAACATATCTTGTAGTTGCATCACTACTATGAGTGATCGTTTATTATAATAAAATGACCGTACAGTTTAAAATAAAGAATAAGACTGTCTCATTAAAATTGCTTCGCGACCCATACGAAGTAGGGAGCAATAAGGTAGGGACATACATATGTACATTTTGCTGACCTTAAAATCCCTCTCACTAGACAGGTTTTAGTCCCTAAAGCCTAGGTTTCACATTTTTATCTAGATATTGTTTAATTAATATTTTTTGCTCTTCTTGTGGTTACCTTTTGAATGCTACGACTACAGGGTCATTCTTTATTTTATTCTTAACGCAAAACAAGCAAATTCTTTTTGGAATACATTTTCGTAATGATTTAAATAATCCACATTTATACATTACAAACATTGCGATGATACCTAACCCAGCATATCCTGCTGTGTGCAATATTTCAAAACTTTTTTCTTTTCAATTTTTTATTCTTGTATGTGATTTTATTTGTTCTAATAAGTCTAATGTATTATCTATATCTAATTTGGCGTTCGTCAATGTTTGGTGATCAAATTTTTGTGGTAACGGAATTAATTTATGTTTAAGATTTTCTATTTCGTTTTTGTCAAATGGTAATGTGTAGCTAACATTAATGGTTACAATTTTGTTGAATACTTGTGTTGTGGGTAAATACAATTCTGTGTTTTCTAAAAAGACTTTACATCTTGACCCTTGTATTAAGCTAGCACGATTAATTGTAATTGTTTCTAGTCCATCGTCACAGTTGATGTCTAGGTCGACTTGTCTCAGTGAAAGTATGATATATCAATTACTTGTTGGAATGTATGTTTCTTGATGTAATAAATATGGTGATAAAATACAGTTGGCCAAAGGGTCTTTTCTTAATAAAGTTGCGTCTCATCCATTTGATTTACTTAACAAGTAGTTTGCCTGTCTCCTTTTACAAATTTTATATTCCATTACATATTTGCAGCTTATTTGATAATTGTCTTCTAATGGAGTGTAAGATCCTTTATATTTTATTAAGAATTCGTGTTCGGGTGTATATCCTAAATAGGTATCCTTTATTTTCTCTGGTATAGGTATTAGTCGAAAAATGTGTCCTTCTTTTTCGATTACTGGTATTCTTAAAATGTAGGTTAATTAATTAATCGCATTAATTGATATATCAATGTCCTCGTTAAGTTCATCAATTAAAAGAGTTAAGATCACTAATTTTGAATTTATAAAATTGTCTTTTATACTTTCGTTTATTGTTGTTCGTAGACTCGTAATAAGTTGTAGTTCTCTATTAGTTTCTGTTTGAAGGAAAGAATGATATAATGACGACAAATCCAGGATTACTTTTAAAATTTTAGTATGATTTTGATCATTATATACTTGATCAAATTGGTTTTTGATATATTCTAATTCCAAATAGAGGCTTGGCTATGTCACCTACGAAGTTGGCAAGACCTCTTTTTGTACGCCGCCCTCCTAGTAATTTATTCAATATCATGTTTACTTTGTAATCTATCAAATCGTCCTTATACTAAATGTATTTTGTTTTCATAATCACACTGAACTGAACAAGCTGCTTCACTGATTTGGATTGTTTTTTCTATCATGTCAAATCTATTGTTTGCATTTGTGACGTTTATCCCAATTATTAATTGCCATTCTTCATGGTATTGGTGTACTGCTCCTATGTCTTCTATGAATAGATTTTCTTTTAGCTCAGTGATGTTATCACTTCCATTAATTAGAAAAGTCAGTGTCATTAGTATTAGTGCAGTTACCTTGGTTCTTCGATTCATCATCTGAAACGTCATAAAATGGCATTAATTGGTTAGCATGATATCTAATTTTCTTATTTTTATACAATATTTCATAATTATTATTGTTAAAGATTTGTGTGACAGTCCCTGGACCTAACCAACTTGGAGATAATTTATTAGCAGGATGATTATTTATTAATTTCACATGGTCGCCTATTTCGTACACCGGTTGTGGTAATACTATTTGTTCGTCCAATCTTTTTTTTATTTTTCTTGTTGAATCCTAATTTTTTCCTTGGCTTTAGTTAACCATTTTTCTTGTCTATCTTTCCATTGCTAAGTGAGTTCTGGATACTTTAGAACCGGTGAATTTTCAAGAGAAGAGGGGAGGTTTATTTCTCTTCCAAATGTAAGTTCAAAAGGTGTGAATCCTATTGTTTCATTTGTGGTTGAATTGTGCGCAAGAATAATGATTTTTAAATTTTCATCCTATTCATTCTGATTATCTTTCATTGTTGTCTTAAAGAGATTTTTTAAAGTTCAGTGCATTCTTTCTATTCGTCCGTTACTTTGTGGGTGGTATACGGTTGTCCTTATTGGTTTGATTCGAAAGAGATTTTCAAAGTTTTCAACTAATTCAGAAACAAAATTTCTCCCTTCGTCGGTAAGAACACTTTTCGGTGAACCAAATATATAAATATATTGTCGCTGATTAAAGTGGGATAAGCATGATATATTTCGTTAACTGATCTTGTATGCTTAATATGAATTCATAACCTTGCTTTGTTTTAGGTAAAGGACCGAAAATATCCATAGCTATTTTGTCATTTGGATTTAACGGTGTGTCAGGAATTATGCCTTCTGCTTGTCTTTTTATTCGCGTGCTTTTCTGTAATTGACAAACCGCGCATTTTTTGACAAATTCCGTTATCTCCTCGTCCATACCTTTCCATTCTCCTAATCTTTTGGCTTTTTAAATTGTTTTATTTTCTCCATAATGTTGACCTGCAACAGATCTATGAGCTTCTTTTAATATTGATTTTCTTTATTCTTTTGTAAGTTCTCTCAATTGACTAAAACATACATGAAAAGAAAGGTATTCATATTTTTTACTAAAAAATTCTAATATTTCTTTTATAAATTCTTTCTCGATTGGTGAAATCAAAGGGTCTCCTAGGTGTACACGAACTATTACCATTTTTTTATCTGTAAAATATTTTACAAGTTCTTCAAAATATTTTGACCATTTTTCTTTGTTAAATGCAGGTAAATCTTTCTTTAGTATAGTTTTCCATAACTTTCCTTGTGCATTAGGTTTAATCCTAAAGTTGCCAATTTCTTTATTTTTTTTTCAATTTTCAAAATTGTGAGTCAGTACGTTTTCTTCATCACATTCTTCATTTATAATTTCATTTCTATTAGTGCCGCTTGTGCATGGTGTGTCGTATGGCTCTCTTTGTGTTTGACATTCTCGCATTTCGGGTATCACATTCTCTCCTTCTTCTATTGAACTCAGTTCATTGTTTTCTAAACCTTCTGTTGTCATCTCATTTTCTAAATCTTCATCCTGTATTGGAAATAACCTTGAAAGACAATTAGCTGCTTTATTTTCTTTACCTTTAACATATTGTAGGTATATCATATTTAAATTCTTTTAAACGTAATCTCCATCTTAATAATTTTGAACTAGGGTCTTTTACGTTTTTTAACCAAGTTAATCCTTTATGGTCTGTTTGAATAGTAAACGTTCTGCCTAATAAATATTGTCTCAATCTTTTAGTTGCCCAAACAATTGCCAATAATTATTTTTCTGCGGTACTATAATTCTGTTCTGGTTTGTTTAATACACTTGATATATAACAACAAGGATGTCCATCTTGAAAGAGCACAGTTCCTATTCCTACATTGCTTGCGTCGGTTGTCAAAACAAATTTTTTATTAAAATCTGGATACTTTAATACTGGTGATTTATATAGCAAATCTTTCAATAATTCGAAATTTGTATTACACTCTTCAGTCCAATTGAAAATAGTTTCTTTTGCAGTTAACTTTGTTAATGGCTTGGCTATATGCGAAAAGTTTTTAATAAACTTTCGATAATATCCAACTAGTCCTAAAAATGGTTGTATTTCTTTCACGTTTTTTGGTTCCTTACAATTTTGAACTGCTTGTATTTTCAAAGGATTTGGTTTGACTCCTTCGCTTGTGATAATATGTCCTAAATATTCGAATTCTGGGCAAAGATACTCGCATTTATCTGGTTGTAATTTTAGTCCTAAAACTTTTATTCTTTCCATAATTTTTATTAAATTTTTAATATTTTTATTATGTTCCTCCAAGGTAGATCCAAAAACAATGATGTCATCTAAATACACAAAGCAGACATTACCTATTAATCCTTGAAAAGCGCGATCTATCATTCTTTGAAACGTAGCGGGTGCATTTTTCAAGCCAAATGGCATACGAATAAACTAAAAATGTCTTCTACTTGTACTGAATCCTGTATATTTTCGACTAGTAGGTTCCATAGGTATTTGGTGAAATCCAGAAGAAAAATCGAAGGCTGAAAGGATTAAGCTTTCCCAATTTGCGATAAGATGTCGTCTATCACAGGCAAAGGATCTGCATCCTGATGTGTGTCTTCGTTTAATTTCCGGAAATCTATAACCATTCGCCAATTTTTTTTTCCGCTAGCATCATTTTTCTTTGGTACCATCCAGATTGGCGAGTTAAATGGAGAGTTGGAAGGTTCGATAATTTTTTTCAGCAATAATTCGTTTATTTGTTTGTCTATCTCTTCTCGATGACATGCAGGAGGTCTGTATGATTTCACATTTATTATTTTTCCGCTATTCAGTATTATTTGATGGCTTGTTAAATTAGTACAAGGAATTTCATTACCGTTCAATGTAAAGTTAATGTGATAATTTCCAATTATTCTCCAAATATCTTGTTTTGTGCTTTTATCGAGGTGTTCTAGTCGTGTTTTTGCTCTTAATTCTTTTAACCTTTTAGGTAGATTGTATTCTTTCATTTTATCAGAATTTTGTTATTGTTCTTTCTGAGTTCCATTTTTTGTTATGTCTTCAACAATTTTTTTAATAGAAAATCATTCAATTTAATTTGGTATTATTAAAGGTTGGTTAGAATAATTGTAAACTGGTGCTTTTACAATTCCACTTTTAATCGTGTAAATTCCGCTGGGTATATTCGGATGATTTTCTAGTAAAATGTCTCCATCTTCTTGATGGATTTGTTCTACATAATATCCGTCATCGTACAAGAGTGTTTTCCACTTTTCTATAATTAGAAAATTTGGCGTAATAGCAGATCGTTCATATTTTTGTAAAAATGGTAGTCCAATTATTCCATCCTCTGGTAAAGGGAACCCTTCGTCGACAATATGAAATAATTATTGTTAGCCAAAATAATTTAAATACACTGCATAATCTGATTGATATTTATCTCTTCCCATACAGAAATTCTTTTTTATTTATAAAGTCGTACAATTATTTCGAGGTATTTTTTTTTATTATGTTAATAGATGCTCCGGAATCTAATAGTAATCTATATTTTCCTCCATTATCAGCTCTTCCGTAAACAGATTGTAGTCGTCCACACACTGCTGATACTCGGCATTCTTTTCGTAATTCTCGTGGTGTTGAATTTCTTCTTTCTTTTCATTTAATTGAGCTAGAGAGTTGAAACTTTCTCTTAATTTTGCAACTTTTCAAATCTATAAAAACTTAATATTAATAATAAACGAAAATCCACAATCAAAAAAATTGTTTAAACAAATTAATATTGTTTATTTGCAACTTTTTATCTTACTGAGCTTCAGATTTAAAATTTTCTTTTAATTTTGCAACTTTTTAAACCTATGAAAGCTTAATATTAATAATAAACGAAAATTCACAATTTTAAAAATTGTTTAAACAAATTAATATTGTTTATTTGCAACTTATCATCTAATTGAGCTAATTAAGCTCAATAAGCTAATAAGCTTAATATTAATAATAAACGAAAATCCTCAAACACAAATATTGTTTAAACAAATCAATATTGTTTATTTGCAACTTTTTATCTTATTGAGCTTTAGATTTAAAATTTTCTTTTAATTTTGCAACTTTTTAAGAATACCAAAGCTGAATATTAATAATAAACGAAAATCGACAATTATAAAAATTGGTTAAACAAACTAATGTTGTTTATTTGCAATCATTCATCGAATTAAGCTAGAGAGTTTAACTTTTTCTTAATTTTGCAAATTTTAAGCCTATAAACACCCAAAACTTATAGTAAACGAAGATCCATAACACAGCCCCACAAAAAAAAAAGTGTCATGTACTTTTGACCGGAATACCTTAGCCCTATGTATTTTGACGCGCTGAACACGAATCCGAAGTCCATTTTGCTCCATCACGTCAGGATTTTTTTCTAACCTCAAAATCAATAAAATGACACGTTTTGTTCATTAGCATGTGAACCCGACTTAACATTAATACATGCCTTGGGCGAATAGAAAGCTTGGATTGTGACCTTTAAAACGCTTTTTTAAAAATTGTTCTACGATGATTTTTAACGAAGTTATGATGTTTTATTTAAAATATAAATTTTTTCCAAATGTAAATAACACTTCAATCATTGATGTGGTATGGTGTAATGGAAAAAAATGATTTTAAATAAAACATCATAACTTCGTTAAAAATCATCGTAGAACAATTTTTAAAAAAGCGTTTTAAAGGTCACAATCCAAGCTATTTATTCGCCCTAGGCATGTATTAATGTTAAGTCGGGTTCACATGCTAATGAACAAAAAGTGTCATTTTATTGATTTTGAGGTTAGGAAAAAATCCTGACGTGATGGAGCAAAACTGACTTCGGATTCGTGTTCAGCGCGTCAAAATACATAGGGCTAGGGTATTCCGGTCAAAAGTACATGACACTTTTGTTTTTTTTGTGGGGCTGAGATAATTATGAAACTCTTTTAAATAAATTAATATTTTTTATTCGCAACTTAAATACAGTTAGGGAACTGTATTACAATATTGATATTAACAATATTAATTTGTTTAAACAATTTTTATAATTGTTGATTTTACTTTACAATTAATTTTAAGCTTTACTAAGATTGAAAAATTGCAAAATTAATAAAAAGTTACAACCCTGTAACTCAATTAGATGAAAAATTGCAAATAAACAATATTAATTTGTTTAAACAATTTTTATATTTTTATATTTTAGTTTTTTTCTAATATTAGGATTTACTTAACTTAAATAGATGCAATATTAGAAAAAAGTTACAACTCTCTAGCTCTATTAGATAAAAAGTTTCAGATAAACAATATTAATTTGTTCAAACAAATTAAAAAATACATCCACTAATTGTTAGTAACTAATTTTTATGTAATTAAAGGAAATTTTGGTGGAAAATGTTGTAAAAAGTCTTATATTTTAAACTTTCCTGAGAAGAAACAGCTTTATCCGATCGAAAAATGTTAATTTTCATGGATTTTATATCAATTTTATGAAAAAGTTTTTTTCCCCATGCATTTTGCATGGGAAACTTTGAGCGCTTTGACCGAATTTCATGAATTTTTAAACTGAAATGAAGGGAAATTGCAATATATAAAGCCAGATTGACGATAAGTTTAGTATTGAAACTATTATTTAGTAACAATTTACGTATTTGATAAAAACTGTGAACCCCAGGCTGACCCCAACTTGCGCCCACGTACAAACTGGGAATTACTGGGAACTTTTCTACACGGGAGTGTATTTCTTCTTACTTATATCTACTGGTTAAAATTTTTGAAATAATATTTAAAAAAATTGATGAAAACACGACAAAATCGCTTTTTTAATATTATCTAAAAAATTTTAGTTAATCTAATCATTTTGACTTTGAATGCGGATTTAGTGTAGAAAAATATACGTAGGAATACATTAGGGTAAAGACTCGGACCAAAAAATGCACATTAAAGGTCTGCAAAACCTGGAAAAGTCATGGAATTTTGTTCTAAGAAAGTCATAGCAACCCTGATAATTACATTAATTATTGTATAAAATGTTATTGAACTAAAAACTAAGAAGATTGTACTTTTTTAAAAAGTTGTTTACATATTTATTTAAAAATTAAAATTATAAGTCAATTTTCAGAGGGGGGCAAGCCCATACATTGCCCCCTCGAGGTATTTCTAGGGGGGGCATTGCCCCCTGTGCCCCCCCGGCTCCGCCGTCCCTGCCTAAGAGTTTAAAAATTCCTCTTCTTCGCGTGTCATTCTGATAGCTTCTGGTGGTCTCTTCGGCATTCCGCCGACGCCAAAATTTGCTGATGTAGTGCAGTCTTTTGTTATATGTCCCGGCTTTCCACACTTGTAACATGATACCGGTCTTATCGTTGACTCTTGTGCTACAGGTGGATTTGATTTATTTGGCACAATTCGATTATTTATAAAAGGTTTAGTTGTTAATTTCAAAGTATTAGGTCGGATTGGAAATCTTGGCAAAATTTTAATTATTAATTGTGTTTTTGATATGTCACATTCTTTAAACCATAATTCTAATTCCATCGCTTGCATCTGAGCTTCGTTTAAATTTTGCGGTCTTTGCACTTTTACTTGCAATCCTATTTTACGTCGAATGTTCATCATATATCTTTTTAAAATTTCGCTTTCTTCGTTTTCTATCGCTATTTCCCTTTGAACTCGATTTGGGTATTCTGATTGTATAGTGTATTATAATTGGTGACAAATTTTTCTGTATTTAATATTAAAAGTTTGTAAATCTTCTGTGGGGCTTTTTTGCAATTTTGTAGTTTAGAACGAAGCATTGAAACAGATCCGGTTTCCGATAAATTTGCATGTAATGCATCAAAGAGTTTTGAGTAACTGCTAGTATCTAGATATCGTATTGCTCTTTCCGCATTTCCATTTATCTTTTCTGAAACAATGAAGTTTAATAATAATTCCGGTTGGTAACAGTGTTTTCTTGTACATTTACCGCTTGTAATGAAATCTTCCTCTCCGCAATCATCTTGTCCTGTTAATGTTTTAACAGTTCTTATTATATCTTTTGCTGCAATTTTTTCCACGTTCTGATTTTGCAATGTCGTTTCTCTAATATTTGGCCGTTCATTATTAGATCCGGTTGTTCGTCTATCGTCTTCTAATTCTTCTTTGTCCGCATAATTTACGCTGTCTGATCCTTCTATCTCATTATCTGTTTCATCTGTGGGATTGAGGCCCATTTTCCTTCCTAATATTGTTATTTCCTCTTTTCTATTATCATTTTCTCGTATCAGTCTAGTTCATTCATTGTCGTTGATAAATTATTAATTTCACAATTAACGTCTGTCGAGTCAGTGTTAGAGTCAGTGGTACTATAGTGTGTGTGTTTTGAATCCCTATAAGCTTGAAAAGCCATGAAGCATACTTCCTATCTCTGTTCCTTCCGGGGATTCACAATATTTAATATTATCTAAGAAAGTGATTCATATGCTTACTATTATCGCAAGAATTTAGAGAGAGATAGAAAGTAGTCCAAATTATGGGCGTTTAAACCCATAAATCTCAAATTTAAAGGGAAAATATTTGTATGTATGCCACCTGTTGTCATTATCTATCTTTTGAAATATTATTCATACAGAATTTAAATTGACTTTTAATTATTATCTTTATAATTTCTATTCTATTTCTGATCGACTTTTAAATTAAATTTAAATCAAATATTATTTTGTTAATATTAATAATCTCAGTTGTAATACTTGTTAAATAATATAACAAGCATTAGGGAGATCATCATTGATTTTATAATATTAACAAAAATAAAAAAAATATAAAAATAAAATAAAATTAATATTAAAACAGTTAAACTTTTATCTAGCATTACAATTAAATCAAAATCAATATAAATTTATTTCTGATGAAACTTCCACTTTAAAATTTAAAAGTAAACAAAAATAAAGTTCTTTGACCTACTTGATTCGATCTATTTCTCTAATTTCCTTGAATATATCCTCTTTAAGCTTTCTTGTTCGATTTATGAAATTTGATTTATCTATTAAATAAAAATTAACAAAATTTAATATAAATTTCCATTAAAAATTCAATAACTATTCAATCTCAAATTCACATCTTTACTCTACCATTAATTCTCTCTTTTAATCTTCTTTTTTTATTTATATTTTCAAATAAACAAATAAAATAAATATTTTATTCTTTTAAGGATGATTCTCCTTTCTACAAACTCATGAATAAGTCGTGATGATGCTACAATGCACCACAACTTAACAAGTTTTGTAGAAAGTAGTGTAAACCAAGCGAGGAATTTAAACAATATTAACCAGTCAATTGTTAGTTGTACTATGTACTCCAACAAAAGATCGATTAACTTTCGTTATTAAATAATTGCTGAATCGCAATTATTTAATAATTATTGCTTAAAAGCTTCACCCAACAAACACAGAAAGTATTTTGAGCAATAATTTGGAAAAACTCTGTTTCCAAATTATTATTCGCAATATTAAATTATTTAAATAAATATTGAGGTTGTACTATGTACTCCTCAATAAATAAATTAAATAATTAAATTTTATGACGCTTTGTATCTCTTTATATTCTTGTACTTTTTAATTATAATTAATAAAATTGTATTATTAATAACAAATTCAATAAAATAAATATTTCATTGAATTCATCAATCAACACAATCTTAATTAAAATATTATGACGCTAAGTACGTATATCTTACCAATTTAGTTGATGAAAATCAAGAGGACGAGTCCATGCAAATGAGCTCCTTATATACCCTTGATTTACCCCCAAAAACGTCCAGAAAGTTCGATAACCGCTACAACTGTCAAAATTTTCAATTTCCGCGGTTTTTCTATTTGAATTTTCACGCTTATAAAGATTGATAATTTAACTTTTCTTTCTTGTGAAATATTCTAAATTTTCTACTCTATATTTTATCATAAATTTATTTGTTATAAATTGATTATTTCTTATAAAAAACTCTATTTGAACTTTGAAAATTGATTTATTATTAATCATCTAATAATTAATCTAATCGTACTTTCTTTATTTTCCTTAACTTTACCTATATTTAATTATTTTTATTTCGTATTTTCAATTTTCCCATTATTATTATTAATTTTAACTAAATTATTCAATTTTGTAAGTTTTTAAACTATTATTTAAATATTAAACAATATTTTACCAATTCAACTATTCACTTTTGTGAACATTCTTATAAACTAATTTTAACAACTAATATTTATTTATAATTGTTTATAATTATTGCAAAATTTTCACTTTTTCCTGTTAATTCTAATATATCAATAATTATTAATGAATTTCGCTTATTTTCTACTTAAATTATTTTTTTATTCCTTATTTTACTATTTTACAATTAACTATTTCTCAGATTTTCAATATTCAGTTGTTTATTCTACAAAATTCAACTTTTAACTTTATATTTCGATTTTTATTTAGAAATACTAAATCTTCTATCAATATATGTTCTTAACTTTATTTCTTATTTAATTTCTTATAATTATTTATAATAATAATCTAATAAATTTTATTTTCAAAATTAATTATTTTAACTGAATTTTTGAAAATCTAAGTAGCAATTCTTCATTTCAATTTTCCTTTCGATTTTTATAGGCTGTGCAGCCACACGCCCAAGCCACCGGACCACCAACCCAAACGTCCAGAGCTCGATCCCAATCGATCCCAATATTTTTTTATATTTAAATTTTCTATTTAATTTATAATTTTATTTTTATTACTATTAAATGTTTTAATTTTCGACAAATATATTGAAATGGTTTTTTTAACCATGAAATACCATTTCAATGCCCCCCTAAATACATCAATTTCTTATTTTATAAAAATTTATGTATTTATTTTATAATAATTTATTGTTCTTAATTATAAATCTTAATTGTTGAGAAAAAAAAATATTTCAAATATGGATTTTTGTTGTTGTTTTTGAAATCACTATTTCAATGCCCCCCCGAATGAACGTGGAATTTGACACAAGTGGCAAACTACTCGTCCATTCAAAACGGCAAAGGACAGTAAAAAAAATATAACAGTACTTGCGATTATAAATAAGTTTGTTTATTAATTTCTATGAATTTAGTCTTCCTGACAAGAATCCTCCTCCTCAAGATCTTCAAATTCTCTTTGATAATATTCTTCCCCTGCATTCGCTATGTACATTTTTCTTGTAATCGCAACTTTAGCAAGATTTTTTTGTAATAAATAACCCCTTATCGATATATTATCGTTTAATAACCCCCACCCTATATATGTGTTTCTGTTTCTACATATAAAATTGAATTTTAATACTCTTTTTAAAACTTTTCTTTTAAAATTTTTACATTCATTTCTTGACCATTCTCTGTTTCTACACGGTTTTATACCATCTATTGATAAATCAATTACGTATTTTGGCACTTCGCAGAATTCCTTAAGTAACCTGTATGTTTGATTCATCCTTACAGTGTAATATTAGTCTTCAGCTACGTCATAAATCATCAATCTCCCATCCTCTAAGACATACTCCAAAAATCCTCTACCACATCCCTCTTCATCATTAAAAAATGCTAATGGTAAAGACCTTCCAATGATCATTGATTGATTCATTATGCTTAATTCCTTCGGATCATTCTTATATACCTCTTCCATTCGTTCAATTAGATTATAGTAATTGATTCTATCATCAATTACTTTTCCTCTCAATTCTGAAGGACTAACAGCTGATGTGATTTTAATCTTATAAGTTCTATTAAAATCTAAAGCTCTGGTCGCGAACTTGTCTCCATTCTTCGCTAATTTATTTTCAAAATCCATTCTAAAAAATAATTATAAAAAGTAAATAAAAAAAAAAAATTTTATTGAGTTTTTATTCCCTTTATTTATCCATTTATTTTTTTTTTTAAAAAAATATAACCAGAATTATAAGTATTTATTGAAAAGGAAGAAAAAAAAAAAATTTTGTATCCTCTAGAATTCGAACCCTCGATCCCTAGATCATTAGTCTGTTACTCTATCTACTAAGCCATGCGTGCTTAAATATTATCAAATTGAAAATTCAAATTGCTATTAATGCTAAAAACATCTTATTAAAATAGTTTTTGTTTAATAATTTTTTTAAATATAATTATCTTTATTGTTTTTTTTTTTTTTTTTTTTATATATATATATATTTTTTTTTTATTTTTTTTTTATTTTTTTTTATTTTTTTTTTATTTTTACAATTATATTTAACATTCTATAAATTTCTATATTTTGTAGGGGTTTTTATAATATCCTTCTTTCCTAACTTTATGCCTTTTGCATTAGTTTGTGTTGTTATGTTGTGATAATTTTGTCTTATGAATATTTCATTCTCCTCATCATAATCATATTTTTCACTCTCTTTAATTATCTCCTCATAATTCTGTTTCTCCACAAATCCATTTTGTGGAATCTCTACATTACAATCCCTTAATATCGGGTCATTAATTAAGTTGTCCCACGCCAGTACTCCTTTTTCTGATTTAATAATTTTCTTCTTATCAGAATTCATCTAAAAAAAATTATAATAAGCATAACGAAAAGAAAAACGATTTATAATTAATTTTGATTAATTTTCATTTTTAAATTTTTCTAATAATTACCTCTACAGTTTACTGATCAAATTCGACTTGTTATTAAATCTGAGGCACGTGCAAGAGTGTTTCTTGACCTTAACAAGAACTTTTATAGATAGACTTTTCGCCCTCAACTTATTAATTCTAAATTAGATTCTTTTTCCTAAATATTATTGGCCTTCACAAATTTATCCTTGACTGTTATAGGATATTTATAAAATTTTGAAAACCAATAATTTCTATTTCTTAGAGACATTTTAAAATTTACACGAAATTCAAATCTAAGATTTTATAAATTGGATTCTCAATTAACTATTTTTTATGAGTATTAATAATAAAATTGATTCATCCAAATTAAACTTATACTTCTACAATTTTTTTTTTTTTTTTTTTTTTTATACTAAAATACTTTTAAACCTATTTATATCTATATTACTTAATTCTACAAAAATTTTACTATTACTAATTCTTATTTATTTATTTTCATTATTTATAATTCACTGTTATTGTTTTTCACAGTTTATATTTTCCTAATTGTTTGTTTTCCTTTTATTTTCACTACACTTGTTTTTAAATTGTCTAATTTAACAGTTTTTCACTTGATTTTTATTCATTTATTTTCACTAATATTTTATTGTCTCTGAATATAAATTTTTAAATCTTGTGAATGAAATTGTCCTTTTTCTTCATTTTTCCCTGGGTCCCAAATGATAAATGTACCTTTATTTATTACTTTTTTAATCACGTACGGTCCTTCATATATTTGCAAAAATTTCGCGATTATTTTATTTTCTTTGTCCGATCGATTTAGTAATTTTATTAACACTTTATCACCTTCTTGAAATTCAGTTAATTTATGAGTTTGATTGAATTTTTCAGCTCTATTTTTACCTTTCTTACATATATTTTCAAACGCGATTTCAATTTTTGTTTCATAAGTTTGATTTTCAACTTTTGGAGGAAGTTTAAGCCATTTTTCCCACATTCTTTTAGGTTTTTTATTTAATTGTAATTCAATAGGGGTAAATTCAGTTGTTTCATGGTGAGTTTCATTCATACAATTTTCTATTATTTCTACCCAGTTCCACCACGAATTATGTTTTTTTACGATTAATGATCTAAAAAATCTTGACAATTCCCTATGAATTCTTTCAACAATATTGCCTTGAGGATGTCGTATAGACGAAAAAACTGGTTGAATATTCTCTTCAATTAATTTATTTTTCCAAATTTCTGACGTAAATTGTGTTCCATGATCAGTTATTATTTTTTTAGGTTTTCCATATGTAGGGATATATTGGTTAAAAATTTTATTTATTACAGCCCTAGTAGTCATTTTCCTAATTGGATATAACCGAACAAATTTACTAAAAGCATCTATTGTTGATAAAATATATTTAAAACCACCCTTTGAAGCAGGAAGCGGCCCATAAAAATCAATAGATAATATTTCTCTCGGTTTTTCAGGACTATAATTACGCATTTCTGAATAATTAGTTTGATTAGATATTTTACTTTTTTGACAAGAATCACAACTTGCTATTCTATGTCTAATCATTCTAGCAAAATGTGGATGATAAAAATATTCATTGAGCATTCTAAAAACTCTTTGAGCACCTATATGAGCGTAGAGCTCGTGAGTCTCATCAATAACTAAATTTAGTGTATCTTTAGTTAAATATAATTTATTATTATTACCTGATACAAAATATAATAAATCGTTATAAATTATATATCTTTTAGTTTTTTCGTTTTTTACTTGTTCTATAATAGATCTAGCAGTTTCATCTTTAAATTGTTCTTCTTCATAATTTTTAAATAATTTTCTTAATTCAGAAGATGGTCTTTTTGCTAAATTATATAGAAAAACTTTGCCTTCATTACTTTCTTGAATATTTCCTGATTCATCTACATGCGGAATTCTACTTAACGTATCTGCAACCGTATTTAATTTTCCCTCGCAATATTGCATAGAAAAATCATAGTCCTGAAAAGACAAAACCCATCTTGTTAATCTACCGCTTAACAATCGACACGTTTTTAAAAATGATAAAGCTCTATGGTCTGTAATTATTATTAATTTAGATCCCAAAATATACGATCTAAATTTATCAAGACTCCATATTATTGCTAATAATTCTTTTTCTGTCGTATAAAAAGTTAATTCTGCTCCCTTTAATGTACGACTAATAAAAGAAATAGGAAGTTGTTCTCCATTCTCGTCTAACTGATATAAAACTGAACCTATCGCAATATCACTCGCATCTGTTTGTAAATAAAAGGTTTTGGAAACATCTGGGTACGTAAGAATTACGTAATCACAAAATAAATCTTTTACTCTATTAAAAGCTTTTTCTTTGTATTTATTCCAATCCCATTTACTCCCACCTTTTAATAACTGTAAAAGAGGTACTATTTCTTGAGCATGATTTTTAGTAAATTTTGTATAAAAATTAATTAATCCCAAAAATCCTCTTAATTCTTTTAAATTTCGCGGTCTTGGAAATTCCTTGATGACTTTTATTTTCTCTGGATCCGGTTTAATTCCTTCTGCTGTTAAAATATGTCCCAAAAATTTTATTTCCGGTCTAAAAAAATGAGATTTTGCAAAATTTATTGTCATATTATTTTCTTCTAATCTTTGAAATAACATTTCTAAGTGAATTAAATGTTGTGGAATATCTCCCGAAGTGCAAAGCATATCATCAATAAAAGTTATAATGAAATCACCTAGATCGCATAACACGTGGTCTAAAGCTCTGACTAAAGCACTCGTGCTTGTTTTCAAACCAAAAGGAACTACTTTAAAAACATAACATTTTCCTTCCACTAAAAAACCCGTGTATTTCATTGAATTTTCAGTTAATGGAATTTGCCAAAAACTACTAACTAAATCCAGTGAAGACATTACTTTTACACCTGCACATCTTTGAAATAATACTTCCGTTGTTTCTGCCCTTTCATAATCATTAATTAATATTTCATTTAATTTTCTGGCATCTAAACAAAGTCGTATTGATCCATCTTTTTTAATTACTGTAACTAAAGGACTAATATATTGAGTTGTCGCTCTTTTTATAATTCCTAAATCAATTAATTTTTTAATCTCATTATTTACTTTATCTCTCACATTAATTGGTAACGGATAAGATTTTTTTATAAATGGCCTACTGTCATTTATTTCTAACTCGTGTTCATATATTGAAATTCTTCCCGGTTTTTTAGAAAACACCCTTTTATAACGCGTTACTAAATTATAAAATTCATCTTTTTGTGTGTTATTTAATAGGGTACATTCAGCAACTTTTGACATTATTTCATCATTTGTTATATCATATTCTGAATGAATATTTTCATAATCTTCAACAATTCCTATTTCATTAATGACAAATGGATTATTCTTTTCTATTTCAAAGTATCTTTCTTGATTTTGCAATAATTTATTTTCATCATCTTTTATAGTAATTTTCATTTTATTATTTTCATCATCAATCATTTTTATTTTTAAACTATTATTCCCATCATATACTTTTAATATATTATTCTTTAAATCAATTTTACTTTGAATTTTTTTTAAAAGATCAATCCCTAATATACAATTTTTATTTAATTTAGGAACTATTAAAAATACATACATTCCTTTCCAATTACCCATTTTGAATGTTATATATATTTGTTGTTTAACTTTTACTGATTTAGCTCTAGTTGCTCCTACAATATTTACTCCTACAACCGGTAAAATTTCACATTTTAAAAAATTTTTTTTATTTTCTTCATAAAATATTTCTGAAATACAAGTTATTTCGCTACCCGTATCAATTAATGCATTTGTATCAATATTTTCTAATCCGATTTTAATTTGTGGACATCTATCTAACCTCTTTTCATTTTCACTTTCATTTTGTTCTTTTTCTAATAAATCTTCTCTTGTATTTAATGGAATAGAATCTACTTTATATATTTTCGTTTCTTGATTTAACCTCGGGCTTGTTTCCTTTTTATTATTATTATTATTAACCTCAAACCCGAGGTTTACATGTTTCCCGAATTTTCGCGAAAATCTTTAGAACATCCCGGTTGTGAAAAAAAATCATCATCCTTTCGTTTATTTTCCGTTTGTTCTTTACCTCCAGTTTTATTTAAATAATTAGCTTCTTGTTTAGTTTCTTTTTGATTATCTGAATATTTATTTGGATTAGTTCTACTGACATATCTCCCATTTTCCACAAATCCATTATTATAATCTTGCCTATTATAATTATTACTATTTTGTCTATTTGGGTTATAATTATTTTGCCCACTTTGATTGTTACTATTTTGACTATACCGATTTTCACGTGAATAATTATTTCTATTATTTGAAAAATTTGGTACGTTAATTTTATTATCAAAATTATTTGGATAATTATTAAATTGTCTATAATTTGGGTTATAATTATTACCTTTATAGTTATTATTGGGATAGTTTTGTTGATTATATTGTTGTTGATTCGGAAAATTATAATTATTAAAATTTCTCGGACTATTAGCATAATTATTTTGTTGATTTCCAAATTCTTTTTTCTGAAAATTTTCATTATTTGATTTATTTCTAAAATTACTGAAATTTGGATTAGATTGCCTATATAAAAAGTTTCTCGATGAATTAGAAGGTCCGGCTAAATCAAAAGTTTCTAATAAATCTATTAATTCTTCTACCGTTTGAATTTTCCTAATAATAATAGCCGTTCGAATTTCATCTTCAAAATGTCTTGAAATTTTTAAAACTATTTCACTTTCTGGAATTACAGGAATTAAATCTTTCGCATTGTTTATTATTTTTATGGCATATGCGGTCCTAGCTAATCTCCCATTTGGATCAAAACTCCCAAATTGTAATGTAGAGCTTACTTTAAACCTTATTTCTTCATTCCAGTATCTTTTAATAAATTTTTCTTTGAATGTTTTGTAGTTTTCTTGCGCTGACGAAACTAAATTCCACCATTCTTTCGCAAATCCATCTAAACACGTTAAAATAATAAACTTAAAATCATCTTCCCACGCGTCGTTAATTTCCAAATAGTTTTCTAAATCCTTTAAAAAAATCATAGGACGCTCTCTTCCTGTAAATTTTGGAGCTGGTAAATTTTTAATCCACGTTGATTTATCAACACTTCCCGAATTTATTTTAATTTTATTAATTTTAGTTTCAATTTGATTTTGTTTTTCTTCTATTTTATTTATTTTTGTTTCATTTTGCAATATAGATATCGCATTTTCTTGACCAATTAAATAATTATTTGAAATATCCGTTTTAAATGAATCAACTTTATCCTCAACTACTACTAATTTATTTTCTAATTCTTTACTTTTATTTTCACATTCCCTTTTTCTATTTGCCAATTTAGAATCCATTTCATTTTTATATTTTAATTTTATATCTTTTACTAATTTAGTCATATTAATCATTCTTTCCCTCATCCTTTGTTGTTCTTCTTCAGTTTTTTTACTACTTATTCTAAAATTTATTTTAACCCTCTGAATTTTAGTTTTTAAATTTTCTACATCATTTGTTATTCCTGACAACATATTGTTAAACTCTCTTTCACACTCCTCAGATTCATCATGATCATTTCCCGAATTTATGTTTTCGTTTTTCTTTTCCTTATCCTCCTCACTATCACTAATTATACTATCCCTATCCTCTTCATTTGTTTCTTTTTTATCATCTTTATTTTTAAAAAACGGATCTCCAAAAATAAATTCATTATTTTTATCCCCATTAGGATTATTAGTATTTTGATCTGCCATTTTTTTATTTTTAATTTATTAATAATTTGATTATTTATTTACAAATTATTTTATTTATTTCTATTAATTTTATATTTAAAATATTCCATTTATTTATTATTTCTTAATCTATTCAAAATTAATACAATTCAAAAATAAAATCATCTATTTCCTTTCTTCCTTTTCTATTTTGTTTTGATTCTATAAAGCTAAAGTCTCATCAGAAAGTAAATACACTCACCGAAATAGAATAGAAACGAACTTGTTTTCTTCTTGGATTTTACGTTAAATTTTATTCTACGTTTAATATCTAATTATTATTCTTAAAAAATTTTAATGATTATCTTTTTAAAATTGTATTCATTCTAATCACCAGGGGTACCAGTTATTACTACAGTTGGGTTTTTTTAAGACCGTATTTCAACGACTTATTAAGTTGTATTATTAGGTTGTACTATGTACTCCTCAATAAATAAATTAAATAATTAAATTTTATGACGCTTTGTATCCCTTTATATTCTTGTACTTTTTAATTATAATTAATAAAATTGTATTATTAATAACAAATTCAATAAAATAAATATTTCATTGAATTCATCAATCAACACAATCTTAATTAAAATATTATGACGCTAAGTACGTATATCTTACCAATTTAGTTGATGAAAATCAAGAGGACGAGTCCATGCAAATGAGCTCCTTATATACCCTTGATTTACCCCCAAAAACGTCCAGAAAGTTCGATAACCGCTACAACTGTCAAAATTTTCAATTTCCGCGGTTTTTCTATTTGAATTTTCACGCTTATAAAGATTGATAATTTAACTTTTCTTTCTTGTGAAATATTCTAAATTTTCTACTCTATATTTTATCATAAATTTATTTGTTATAAATTGATTATTTCTTATAAAAAACTCTATTTGAACTTTGAAAATTGATTTATTATTAATCATCTAATAATTAATCTAATCGTACTTTCTTTATTTTCCTTAACTTTACCTATATTTAATTATTTTTATTTCGTATTTTCAATTTTCCCATTATTATTATTAATTTTAACTAAATTATTCAATTTTGTAAGTTTTTAAACTATTATTTAAATATTAAACAATATTTTACCAATTCAACTATTCACTTTTGTGAACATTCTTATAAACTAATTTTAACAACTAATATTTATTTATAATTGTTTATAATTATTGCAAAATTTTCACTTTTTCCTGTTAATTCTAATATATCAATAATTATTAATGAATTTCGCTTATTTTCTACTTAAATTATTTTTTTATTCCTTATTTTACTATTTTACAATTAACTATTTCTCAGATTTTCAATATTCAGTTGTTTATTCTACAAAATTCAACTTTTAACTTTATATTTCGATTTTTATTTAGAAATACTAAATCTTCTATCAATATATGTTCTTAACTTTATTTCTTATTTAATTTCTTATAATTATTTATAATAATAATCTAATAAATTTTATTTTCAAAATTAATTATTTTAACTGAATTTTTGAAAATCTAAGTAGCAATTCTTCATTTCAATTTTCCTTTCGATTTTTATAGGCTGTGCAGCCACACGCCCAAGCCACCGGACCACCAACCCAAACGTCCAGAGCTCGATCCCAATCGATCCCAATATTTTTTTATATTTAAATTTTCTATTTAATTTATAATTTTATTTTTATTACTATTAAATGTTTTAATTTTCGACAAATATATTGAAATGGTTTTTTTAACCATGAAATACCATTTCAATGCCCCCCTAAATACATCAATTTCTTATTTTATAAAAATTTATGTATTTATTTTATAATAATTTATTGTTCTTAATTATAAATCTTAATTGTTGAGAAAAAAAAATATTTCAAATATGGATTTTTGTTGTTGTTTTTGAAATCACTATTTCAGCCAGTTAATTATTTTTCTTTTTGTCGGGTGTAAAATAAAATTCGCGTTACAATTTTTCTGTAGTTTTTGTTTATTTCCCTTCACTTGTCCAAGCGGCTACTCGCTTACAACAAGGTTATTCAGGGAAGATTTTGGTTTTTTTTATTAAGGAGGACCAGAGCTTGCGATCACGCGAAGTATAGTCACCGTCCTAAACTGTTCAAGGTTAGCTTTTACCCTATGCAATGGTGGCCGTTCAAAGAACGTACAACCCAAAAAAAGTCTTACTTTTATGAACAGTTTTACAAATCATCTAACTGTATTGTATATATATATAAATATATATAAACAATATACTTGTTTTCATATGCTCACGTTTTTTCTTCTTCTTCTTCCGGTACTGAACCTGGCGGTGTGCGAAGGGTGACCCTGGACACTACTGCTTGGCACTCCAAGGGATTGGTTGGCGTACCGATTTTTCCAGTTGGGTAAAACTTTCCCAGAAGTCTTCTTCTTCTTCTTCTTCTTCTTCTTCTTCTTCTGAGTCTTACTGTCTAGATCGACAAGCTCAAGGACTTACTATCTCGATCGACAAGCCTTATTTTGTTTTTTGAAGGTATTCGTAAATTACCTCCGGAGTCTTTTCTCTTACTTGGTTGCGATTGATTCCGTAATATCTTTTAGTTCGTAATCAACGATAATACAGTTTGACAAATTGTCGTTTGTATCTATCCTGGCAGGATCGCCAAAATGTTACGGTCTATATGATTAAAACATATTTTGTAGTTGCATCACTACTATAAGTGATCGTTTATTATAATAAAATGACTGTACAGTTTAAAAAAAAGAATAAGACTGACTCATTAAAATTGCTTCGCGACCCATACGAAGTAGGGAGCAATAAGGTATGGGTATACATATGTACATCTTGCTGACCTTAACAATATGTTTTACATAAATTTTTTTTCCATAATTCACTATTCACGCGTTTTTAACATTTAAAAAAAGTCATAAGATAAGTAAAACATCATATCTTCGTTAAAAATCATCGTAAAACAATTTTTAAAGAAGGGTTTTAAAGGTCATAATTTAAGCTTTCTAATGGTCATAGGCATGTATTAATGTTAATTAGGGTTCAAATTTTAACGAACAAGAAGTGTCATTTTTTAAATTTTGAGGTTAGGGTCAAAACTTAACAAGCTGGGCCAATTCTGATGACGGATTTGCATTTAGCGCATCAGAATACATAGAAAAATATTGGTTTCATACCCAGATCAGGAAACTTGGTTTTTTTTTGTGGCTGTATGATCATCCTGATACTGACACTTTGTTGATATTTTTATTAAAAAGTAGAGAAAATACCTATTGCTTCCTAGATATTGTGTTATTTTGGATTGGCAAGACTCCAACATGGACTTAATTTAAAAAAATTTAATTTCACCTTTTGAAATAATTTGTCAATGTGTTGCTATCGTCAGATATGATTTAGCATTTTAGCACGTAACTTCTATAGAAATATGTTAAGGCATATTTGACGATCAGTGTACCATACACCACCCAAGAATCAATATTCTCTTAGGATTCAGGTACATCAACATCATCAACAAGTTCGTACTTCCGCTTAGGATAAACAGGATACGGAATTGAATGTGAATGAGGAATCGGTTTGAGAAAGAATGCACCTCTGCATACTCAGTGCTTCGATGACGTCCACATTGTTTAATTTTGGTCAAACAAAAATAACAGTTAACTTCATGACAGATTGCCTGTCGCCAAGTTGCAGGAACATTAAATGGTAAGTAGCGACTAGGGTAAAATAAAATAACATTAACTACTGAAGTCATTTTAAAAAAATTTGCAAAAAAACTTAAAAAAACTTTACTTACTTTGTGCCAGCCATCCACATAGTCAAAGTAGTTCTACATGTATTGCACAAAACATTTGGTGTCCATGATTCATTAAGATTATCTAGATTAACTTTAAAATATAAACGATATGCAGTTTGCAAAGTAACAATAAACTTTGGCGGTGTCACAAAAATATATTCGCCAAAGGCATAGCAGAACTTGTCAGGATCACTTTTGCAATTGTATTTGCGTTTTGCATTACTCATTTTTTCATAAATGGACACAATATGTTTTTAATTTGATTACTGCTACCATAAATAATTATAAACAATGAAAATAGCTTTACTAACAAAGTGTCGCCAACTTAAAAAATAGTGTTAAGAAGTATAAAAAATATAAAAATATTACCAACATTATAATTAATTTATTGTACTTAATTGTTATAATCTCATAAATACGTTAAAAAACAGTATAAAAATATGCCACTTTCCATTTTGATCATCCTTTTATACTCTTCAGAGCGATAGTCTTAAAATAGTTCAAAATATCATAAAATTTGTAAAACATTGATTTTCTGTATTTTCACGTCAATGCTTATAACTTCTACATTTTTAATCCAAATTTGATCACCAAAGGCTCATTTTCTTTCCAAAAGACGACATATTGACATCCAATAAAGAAACCAAAGTAAAAATGTTTTTTGATGACGTAATACACAGTAAAACACTTTTTTTGTGTTCAATTTTGTTAAAAATGAAGCAGAATTCTCAACAAATTCATAAATAGACGTTAAACTGACAATCTGATTGAAAAAAGTTATACATACTTTTGACAGGAAATTTAACTACCTTTAATTTCATAAAAAAGAAATTAAAATCGGTTATGAACTTCCACAAATAATTGTAATTTAGTGAACTGACATTTTCCAAAAATTAAAAAAATTAAAATTTGGCAATATGGGCCATTTCGTGGAAAGGCGACTGGTCATGTCTCAGATTTTTATAGATTTTCGTGTATGAGTGGTGATTGGGGTACGAAATAAGTGTACCAAGTATTAATTAAAAATTATTAAAATTTTTCAAAAATTTAATTTTTAAGTACTAGCACCACCTCAGATCAATTAAAAAAAATCATTTTAAAGTTTAAGGTATCCTTAAAAACTCTCCAATTTTCAAGATGGCTTTTGTTTTTGTGTTTGAGTAATAAATTCTCAAAGTTTTGATTCCTGATCATCCAGTACTGGGCCGACATTATATACCTACTTATAAGGGTAGTTTATAAAATGAAAATTTTTTAATATTGTTTAAATACTCTCGGAAATCAAATGCATAAACTTGCTACATTCTTAAAATTTTTTTTTTAATTGTTTGAACAATTGTTTTCATATTCTCTGTTTTAATTGTATAGGTATCCTAAAAGCTTACAATTTATTAAATACCAAAAGGAAAAACAATTCAATTTAATCGGTTTAATTTTATTTATTGTTTAAACAATTAAAACTGTTTAAAATCAATTATTCATTAAATTAGGCTAGATTCACCACGGAGTTAGCTCAGTTGGTTAAGGTCCTGGACTCTACGGTCGCGCCAAGTCAAGTGACAAGCTTGCTTGGTTTGCGCCCCGGAAAGCCTGGTATTTTTTCCGGCTGTGAAACAACTTCAGTGGAAGGTAAAGACGTCGAGGTATAATGATATGCACTGTCGGTAATCCACCTGTGCAGATCACTAGAACTCGACTGTCAATAAACCGGTCGTACTCAGGAGAGGTTTTTCTACAGTTTTCCCTCTCCACTGGCGAGCAAACCCAATATACGGGGTGGTTCAGGCAAATGCCAGTACTCCAAACTTCAAGGCCGTTCTGTAGACGCAAAAACACTTAGAAAATACATACAAAAGTACTGAATTCTAGGAACTCCCTACTGGGGACACTCATTGGGCCTGTAAGGTCGTTAAAATGAGTGTATAATAACTAAATAAAGCTAGATTCATGTGGGTTCTGCACTTTTCATTGGAGAACTATAAAGAAGTTATTTGTTCACAATTCGCAATATACGCTCAATTGTATAAACAATTTTAACTTGTTTAAACAATTGATTCTTTTTATATTTTCGTATTTAAATAATTTTTTTAATAACTGTCGATTCTTTAGTAATATCTGATAGAAAATTTATCAATTAAATTTAAATTGTTTAACCAAATAAACAAAATATTTAATGCACAAATTTTCTGACTGTTCTTACTACAGAATCGACAGCTATTAAAAATTTTTTAATTTCGAAAATATAAGAAGAAACAATTGTTTAAATAAGTTAAAATTGATTAAATAATTAAATCTATATTTATGGTGAATTATGAATAAATAACTTCTTTATAGTTTTCCAATCAAAATTCCAAAAACCACATGATTTTAGCTTAATTTAATGACTAATTAATTTTAAACAATTTTAATTGTTTAAATAATCATTTAAGAACAATTAAAAATTAATTAAAGAATGTAGCGAGTTTATGTATTTGATTTCCGAGAGTGTTTAAACAATATTAAAAATTTTCATTTCATGAACCACCCTTATAAGTAGGTATGTAATGCCGGCGCAGTACTGGATGTTCAGGATTCAAAACTTTGAGAATTTATTACTCAAAAACAAAAACAGAAGCCATCTTGAAAATTGGAGGGTTCTTAAGGATACCTTAAACTTTTAAATGATATTTTTTTTAAGTCGATCCGAGGTGGTGTTGGTACTTAAAAATTAAAAACAATTTTTTTTTTAAATAAATTATAAAAAAAATGTTTTATTTTTCATTTTTTTTTTATTAAAATTTAATGGCTTTTGAATATAAGAGGTCTTGATCATTTTTTCATAATTCTCGAAATTAAGAAAATTATTTTAAGATGAAAAAAAGTAGCCTGAAATTTGCATTGCAAATATCTTGAAAAATTTTAATAATTTTTAATTAATAATTGGTACACTTATTTAGTACCCCAATCACTACTAATACACGAAAATCAAAAAAAATCTGAGGCATGACCAGTTGCCTTCCCACGAAATGTCCCATATGGGTGATACTCCACGAAACCGACAATTTGGTTACTGTTATTTTAGAAATTTTATTTTCTAATTGTTTGGATACAAATCGATTCTATAAGAAAAATTAGAATGATTTTGTTCTGATCATATTTTATTTTAAGGCATAATTTGTTAATAAAATCGCTATAATATTAAGGTAAATTATAATAACAATGCAAACGAAATTCAATGTTTGAAAAACTGTGTCATGTTTATGTAGTAATTTATGGAAATTTATGGTAACTTTTGCTGTAATTTATAGTAACTTTTGCTGTAATTTATAAAAAGTTTAAGGTAATTTATAATAATAATACAAATTAAAATTCAAGATTCAAAAAACTTATGCAGGAAATTTATTTCGTATTTTATGGTAATTTATAGTAAATGAAAGAAAATAAAAAAAATAATTTTGGAAATTTATAGGGTAATTTATGAAAATTTATGTGGTAATTTATGGATATTTATGGAAATTTATGTGGTGATTTATGGACATTTATGGAAATATATGTTGTAATTTTATAAATTATTTCAAAAACATTTATTGTAATTTATTAACACATAATTTAAATTTTGCAAATCAGTTACTAACAATTTATACAAATTTATACGGTAATTTACAAAAATTTATAAAGTAATTATTGATAAACTTATTAAAATTATGCCAGGCTAAGTAAATTTTATTTGTTTAATTTTATTTGGACACAATTACTAAAATTGTTTTAATTGTACACTTGGTTAAATTACAAATTCAATGAAAGACAGCCAAAAGGCTTCACCATGATGCAAAAGGCTTCACCATGACGCTGAGGATTCACCATGGCGCTTAATGAATACTGTTTTTCTAAACAAATTATTAGCAATTTTTAATCGGTTTTGCATTCCTGCCATTTCAATTCACTAAAATAAGACTACCATAAATCATTTAATGAAAAAAAAATTTTTCTTTTTGATTTATTGCGAAATATGTAAAGGCATCACCATGACGATTCAGTGATGCCCTACAAAAATTTGGCGCTTCAAACGTCAAAAAAACAAAAAATCAATTATAAAATTTGTTTCTGTCGTAGTAAATCTCTTGAGGGAAGTCAATTGTTGTTTGTACTAAAGTATAACTACATTCTGATTTGCTTTTTATGAAATATTTCAATTTTTTAAAAAGGCTTTACCATGACGCACAAAACTGGGGACAAAATATAACATCTAAAAAAAATAAAAATTTTTACAACCAATTTTTATTCTAATTTCTACACACTTAGACAATAAAAAAATGTTACAATTAATTAGTTTTATTATTAAAGTTTAATAAAAATATTTATTTTTGTTTCGAAACTGACCCTGGGGACAGGCTTCACCATGACGATTTGGCTCTTAAATTTAAATTTAACAAAAAATATTCAATCTTATAAATTAAAGTGGCTACACGGTTTTGTTTGTGATCAATAGAGCTACTTTTTCACGTTGGGTTCAGTACCATACAGGGCATTTCGTGGGAAGACGACTGGTCATGTCTCAGATTTTTCTTAATTTTCGTGTATGAGAAGTGATTGGGGTACTAAATATGTGTACCAAGTATTAATTAAAAATTATTAAAATTTTTCAAGATATTTGCAATGCAAATTTCAGGCTACTTTTTTTCATCTTAAAATAACTTTCTTATTTACGAAAATTATGAAAAAATGATCAAGACCTCTTATATTCAAAAGCCATTAAATTTTAATAAAAATAATAAAAAATTAAAAAAAAAAAAATTTATTATTTAAAAAAAAAGAAATTTTTTTTAATTTTTAAGTACCAACACCACCTCGGATCGACTTAAAAAAATATCATTTAAAAGTTTAAGGTATCTTTAAAAACAATCTTAGTTAACAAATGTACATATATCTTTTCTAATTTTGATGATAAAAATGTCATTTCTGCTCCGTTGACGTACTTATGAATTAAACTTAACAAAACTATATTTTTTGCATAATAAAATTCCAGGTGGAAAAATATTATTTAAACAATATTAAATATCAAATTATATATTATTTCAATTTTTTTTATACAAATCTGATTTCTACGCAGATGATATTTTATCAACGAAAATTATATTAACTAAAGGAGAACTATATTACTAACAATGCCTTAAAATTTTAACTAATTAACATGTTTTTCTTAAATAGTTATAAACAATTAAATTAGTATATTTGGCATTCCATATGTAGATAATTTATTTATCGAAAAAATTCGCCTTTTTAAATAATTTATTTATAGTTATTAAAAACTTTTAAACGCTAAATGAGACGTATGTATGAGACATTGTAATGATTTAAAGCATTTTACATTATTCATTTATGATTTATGTAACATAAAAAATGACTTTATTAAAAAGTTTAGTTTTTTTAGTCACCGTCAGACGGAGCTATTATGGTTCAAAAACCGCATTTTTTGTATTCTATGCTTCACCAAAAATCAGCACTTAATAAAATTTTTTTTTTACTAATTAGTTACGTTGTTTATATTCTTTAGAAAGTTTACTGCAAGTTTTACTATAAAAAAAACATTTTATGTTATAAAAAAAAATACATTTTATTTTTTGCATTAAACTATGTGGGGCCCTTTTAATAGATATCCCATAGACAATTTTTTTAAAAATCGCCAAATAGTAATTATTATTATAGAAATTATTTATGAAAATAAAATAATAAATAATGAAAAATTTCAAAATTAGTATTTTATGTTATTTTAATATAATTAAACGACTTGATATGGTCCATAATAACGTTATGCGCTATTTTATGTCAAGCAATATTGAAATTAACTTAAAACCATTGTAAAAAATATGATATTAATATAAGTGGTTTTTTAGATTATGATGCACTCTTTGTCAAGTTTGACAAATTTGACTTATTCCCAGTGCCGGCATTAGGGTAGTGCGCGCCTATGCGGCCGCACTAGGGCGCTGAGTCTTAAGGGGCGCCGTGATTTTCAAAAGGGCGGTTTCAGAAAAATTTTATAACTAAAAAAAAAATGTAGAAACTGATAACAAGAGAAAAGAACTACTAAAAAGGACAATATACAAATTCTCGCACAGGGGCGCGAAATGGCTAAGGCCCGCACTGCTTATTCCCAATTTTCTGACAAAAAATAAAACATTTACGTAACAAATATAATTGAACCAAAGCAAAGAAACCGTTTTCTCTGTTTTAATAAAACAAATTTTTATAAAATAATTAAAATAGTTTTGTACTAGAATAGCCCCGCTATGTGCTGAACTTTCAGTTTTAAACCAATTTTTTCTTAAGGGGGAACACCAGTTGTAACTAAAAAAAGTGCTTTTTTCAATAATTTTTTCCTAGAAAACCATAAAACTTTTTAAAGAATACTATTTTTTAGTTAAAAGTACATGTTAAAAGCTGTTATTTAGAAAAACAATTGTTTTTCAACCAAAACTTTCAAATATGTGAGCCATTGAAGCTACAAATCCAAAAAAAGGTGATATGCGGTGATCAGGATTCAGCAAGTACAGTACCGTCGGGAATTGTCAGTCCACCTATTTTTTAAGGTTTGAAAAACGTCTTTAAACGTACAAAGTATAATTATTAAAATTTTTCTGTGTTTATTTCCTTAAAGTAGATAAAATTTTGAGGAAAATAAGGCCTGAGTAAAGTGATATAGTCAAGTTTTCATTGAAATATGTTAAAAAACGTGGAATTTTTAATGTTTTACAAAAATTAAAATTACTCTTGAAATAATAAAGGTTTTTTAAAGTTCCTATGCTTGTTTTAAAGGGAATTTACTGGAAAATAACATTGTTGTTTAAGCATTAATGTGCAATTTTTTTCCTAGCATATGCAAGGCTCGGAAGTTGGACCAAAAAATTTATAAAATTTTGAAAACATTATTTTGACATAAAAATAATTTTTAAAATTTCAATATATATATTATATTACTTCCTTCCGAAAGTTATTGACAATTATGACCTTGGTATATTTTATATAGCTGTATTTGATATCAAGATATAAACAATAATTTTTTTATATTTTTTGGTCCAACTTCCGAGCCTTGCATATGCTAGGAAAAAAATTGCACATTAATGCCTAAGCAATAGTCTTATACTCCAGAAAATTTCCTTTAAAACAAGCATAGAAACTTTAAAAAACTTATATTATTTCCAGAGTAATATCAATTTTTCTAAAACATTAAAAATTCCACATTTTTTAACATATTATAAAGAAAAATTGACTAAATCACTTCACTCAGGCCATATTTTCCTCAAAATTTTATCTACTTTAAGGAAATAAACACAGAAAAGTTTTAATATTTGTACTTTGTACGTTTAAAGATGTTTTTCAAACCTTAAAAAATGGGTGGACTGACAATTTCCGACGGTACTGTATGATTTGTCTAAAATGCAGAAATGAAATTGATTTACATTTATTATAAGATTATCCTGTTAGTGATCGAAGGCTTTGAAGAAAAAAATATATTTGACAAAATGGCGACCTGTCAAAGTCAAATGGATAATTTTTGTTAAAAAAAACGGCCGATTTTCAGCTATATAAAAAAAAGTTTTGCATAAAAAAAATCCTTCTATCACTAACTCGGCTTAGATTTGTAATCGATTGAAAACGATTTTTGAAGCATGCATGTGCGATGCGCAGGAATTTTAAGCAAGGAACTTCTCTCTCTAAGCCAACTGTAACCTGATTGCTCAGCCGCCCTAAATATGAACAGATCATACAGATATCGGGGAGTTTCATTCTTGAAAATTGAAAATATTAAATTGCCCATGAAAAATTGTCTTCTTGTTTCCACATTTAGCAACCTAGATTTAGTCCGAAATTGAGTAATATGCTCACTTTTAGGCAGATTATATACAAACCGAATGCAGGCGTTAAAAGATCTCTCAAGTTTACCATTCAACTCACTTGATAGATTATCATAAACTATACAACAATAGTCATAGAAAGGTAGGATAAGTGACTTTACTAAAAGTAGTCTCGTTGAAGTGGGTAATGAATCCTTATTTCTATTCAAGTGTTGAAGTGTAATATAGGTCGTACGTGAAATATCGGATACATGCTCTTTCCAAGACATTGCGCGATCAAGAATCAAACCCAAATCCTTAACTGTCTCATGGAAAAGAATAGACTTACCCCCCATCTGAAGGGGGGGAAGAGCCATGAGTGAATCCATTGAAGGGCTGTTAGTTGTAGCAAAAACAATGGCCTTTGTTTTAGCTGAATTAAGCAGAAGTCCATTATTGTCAGACCTAAGAACTACATTATTAATATCAGATTGAATCTGCAGAAGCAGATTCTGAAGTCTTGATGCTGGACCAGTACGGTAAACCTTGAAGTCATGAGCAAACTTGTGGTAGTTACAAAATTGAAATTCATTTCCCAAGTCCGTTATGTACAAGTTAAAGAGCAGAGGTGTAAGCGATGACCCCTGGGGAACACCACACTCAAATCCACCCCACCCCACCCCGAGGATTCTCCCCTACCATTGACAACTCTTTGAAAACGGGAACTGAGATAAGACTGGAACCAGGAACAGACAGAAAAGGGCATGTTAAATAGGTGTAATTTATGCAATAACAAATTATGGTCTACCAAGTCGAAAGCTTTGGAAAATCAAAGAATACGGCGATTGTTATTTCCTTCTTGTCCATACCAGATTTAATGTCATTAGTAAATTTTAGAGAAGCCGTACAAGTACTGTGTTTAGAACGAAATCCCGATTGATATGGCTCCCATAAATTATTTCGACTCAAGTATTCCGTAATTTGCTTGCAAATAATATTTTCTAGAGGTTTGGACAGAGCACAGAGTATAGAAATAGGACGGAAATCAGTAACCTGGGATGGATTAGATTTTTTTGGTATAGGACGAATTATACTTTTTTTCCAAATATCAGAGAATGTTCCGGTTTGAAGAGAAAAGTTATCAATATGCAGAAGAATTGGAAAGATGATAGGCAAAGCAAGTACGATCATCCTCATGGAGATTCCGTCATGTCCCAATGTTAAATGGTTATATGCAATTAAAAATATCATAAGAATATAGATATTAACAATATTTCCAATTTTTTAGATTAATAATTTAAAAAAAAGTTTTGTTGCGGTTATTGGAATAATTGTAGAAAATAAAAACTTAATTCATTTAATTAAAGCAATTTGTGTAGAAACCGCACAAGTCCATTTTTTTTCGAAAATCACTTTTTTATGATAAATTTATCTTTAAGTGAAGCTCTACGATCTAGTAAAATATTACATAAGTAACAAAACTCTAAACCCTTTTAAAAAAATAATCAAATTTTGTTTTCTTGCAGAAACAACACAAGTCCAAGATTCCAAGTTGCGCACAAAGATGCGAAATAGATGAAATAATATTTACTTATAATATTTTTGAAATGTTTTAGACGTTGTTAACTAATTTATATTAAACAGTTTATGTTTTAAATAAAATGTACTCAAAACGAGGCAGAAGACAATAATAGTGAATTATGTGATATTTGTTAAGAAAATGTTGAAAAGTGATTTTTAAAAAATGTTTATTATTTATAAAATGTTAATATTAATTATCTAAATTAAAAAATTTTAATAAGTGTTACTAAACATTTAATAAAACTGTGATACTTCACTTGATTCAATACATTTTCTGTGTTTTTCATTTCATTTTGTGCAGAAACCGCACAAGTCCAAAAGTTAATTAATTTTTTTTATACCTTATATCAATTAAAATATAAATCAATAATTTTGAATTTTTAAGCTTATAGGTTAGTAGGAAATAATTTAAAAAGCAGAATCAAAAAAATTATCACAATTACAAGAAAATCAGTTTTTATTGATACCTGAAGAATTTCGGTTTATCGATTTGTGCGGTTTCTGCACAAACTGCCTTAATAATTATTAATTATTACAATTAATTATAAAATATAATATAATAATTCTAAATAAAACAGTCCTTCAAAAGATCAATATGTTTTTTGAAACCATATGTTTTGTTATTCTTGAATTATTAACAACAATACCACCTTCTCATAAAAAGCGATAAAACAGGCACACAAAAAAAACGTTATGATCCAGAGGACAGTTCGAATTTTACGAAAAGTTGAGTTCGGTGTCCATTCCTACATTTTTTTAAACGCTTAAATTGAAAAAGACCACCAAAAACAAAATTCTTCCATCCTTCGACCGCATTACCCCTGGGAGGGGGTTGGAATTTCTAATTTCACAAAAAGTGGACTTCGGTATCTATTCCTATGATTTTGGGGTGCTTAAACCGAATATGACCAAATACACAAAATAGCCCTACACCATGGTGAGGCTATTTTGTGCATCAAAGTTTGTTTATTTATAAAGTTGTGTATAAAATTTTTTTGAACGTTTTTGCTGTATGAAGTATTATTTCTAGATATTCTAGAGTACAATAAAGAAAAACGAAGCCAGAATAATTTTTTTTCAAGGAATTGTTTAATTAATTTGAAAGTAATAAACTAAAATTTTACAAAAATGTAGATTTACAAAAAAAGTTTTTTCTTTAAGAAAATTTTACTTAATGTTACTTCTATTACACTTCTTGAGTTATTTTAAGAAAAAAAGTTTTAAAAATTAACTTAAAAAGCATGTAATTATTAATGTTACTTTTTTGCGGTTTTTATGGCACCACGTGTAAAATTTCAATTCCATGCTTATTTCTCGTCTTTTATAACAAAAATAAGACAAAAATGTTTCAAAACGAAATTCTAAAGTAATTTTTTTTAACTACAAAACAAATTATTGAAAAAAACTTGATTTTAAAAAATGCACAAAATAACCCACCAAATCCTGGTTTTTAAGTTTTTTACACTTTTTTCTTAAAATATGCAACAACAAGTTAGCGCATCACGTAAACATCATCACAACTAAATTGTCAACAAATATTATATTAATACCTTTAGAAAGACTTTTAAACTTCAGGAGATCTGAACAGAATTTTGAGAACTCTGAAATTTTTTAGCTTCATTTTCACGACTTTACGATTTTTTTTCTGATTTCTGATAAAGAACTAAGTAAATTCATTTAGTGCTCTCTGTAGTCTAGATATTGGAAAATATTTATACCAAGTTGCAATCTTAAGCAACTGAATATAAAGATTTTATTAATTAAAAACCTAGCGTGCACAAAATAGCCCCACCTGACTGTACTAAAACAATGCGCTTCGTAAAACCATGCTTTAAATATCAAAAGCACGGTTATAAATTAAAAAAAAAATTGTAAAAATTAACAACACGTGCAGGTCATGTCCTACGTAATAGAACGCATCCGCACCTCTGACGAATACGTCAGTTTTGTCTTCGATATTTTAATTATAATTTTTTTAATGTTTTCATTAAGAAATACTTTCAATAATTATCTTATTTAATTTTTAAAGGTTGATTATTTACTGTGATATGGTTAGTACATTTAAAAACTATCAATAAATTATATTTTTTTTACTCTAAACTCTTTTTAGCTGAATTTACCTGACTCTCCCCTATGAGGGGATTCTTTTAGATTTAAAGCAGGCGTCTTCATATATAAAAATATAATTTGTACGAGGTATAGAAGGATTCTTTTAGATTTTAAGGCGTCTTTATTTATAATAATATAATTCTTACGAAGTAAGAGGGGATTTTTTTAGATTTAAAGGCGTTTTTATATTTAATATTATAATGGTAAAAGATTTTGAGATTTTTTTATTTTTAATAAAAGATTATAACATTATTTAATTCTTAATATATATATATATATATATATAGAGGAGAGTCGCTAGTTGTAAGACGGGTTTTATTTTTGACCTATAAATTGGAAATAGGTAAACGAAATCGTAAATAAAATACACCGTTCAAAAAGGCCTCAAATGTGGTAGCGGATTTGAAACAGCATATGCGCCAACAAATGAGGCCTCAAATGTGGCCACAAATGTGGCCTCAAATGTGGGCACAAATGAGGCTTCAAATTGAGGCAGAGAAATATCCACATTGAAAAAAATATAAAATAAAAAAAATATTATTAATCTTGATTTACACTATATTATTTACAAGTAGTTGCCTTAATTAACTTTAGAAACTTAGCATTACGAAGATAATTTTGAAAATAAATTTGGGGGTATGGGGATTCGAACCCGGGTTCCACGCACGCAAACTAACTACCGAACCACTGAGCTACATAGGCGACTGCCAATAGAAAGCATAATCTTTCTCTTGAGGTGCAAGTGATTTTATTGGCTGACAAAACGGCGGGTTTATTTAAAAACGTTTTCACCACATTTTTCAAGTATTGAAACATTTGTCATAAAACATTTGCTTTTATAACAGTTAATTCTTATTTAGAAATTTATTCCTAATTTATTACGTTATTATTTGAGGTTTCTTTGATTAATTCACTATTTTTTCTACCCATTCGGTTGTGAAATACACATATTAAGTCTGTTAGTGGGGAAAATTGGAACAAAGTTCCTTGATACTTTGTTATAAATTATAAACTTCTGTTATTTTATGATTTTAAATTTTTACCAAAGATTATTTTGAAGCCAATTATGAAATATTTCGAAAATCCTTATAGCATTTTTTGAACTTGCGAAAATTACATTTTCTCTGGAAGAAAAAAATGAAAATTAGAAATTTTATTAATTTTTGAGTTTAGATACTTGACAATAATTTTAAAAAAACGTGAAAATTATTTTAAAAATTTAATTAATATTTTGTAATTTTTCAACTATTATTCAAAGTTTCGAACATTTAATACCTACTGTGACAGAAAAAATCAATTAAAGTTGCTTAAAATTTTGCTAGTTAACGATTTTAAATACTTCTCAATTGCAGTAGGGACAATTTGGTTTTTGAATCTTTAAATAAGAGTAGGAGAATTACAAAGTATTAAAAAATTTATTTTTAAAGTCAATCCAATTTCATAATTAAAAAGTTCACAAGTATTTTAAATCACATACAAACAAAGCTTTTGATTTTCATAATATGTCATTGAGTTTTTTTTGTTAGATGGAGGGCATGAATTTTAAAACTTGATAAAGTTTTAGGAAGTTTAAAAAATTTTAATTATTCTTAGTCATAAATTAACAAACTTGTAATCTTTAAAATTCTTATTTTAAATTTTAATACATTTTTAAAAATCACAAGTTTTCTTCTTTCGTGATTTATATGTTTAAAAAAAGCTTAAGGAAAATGGATTTTATGGATTTTAAAAACAGATTTTCGAATAAATAAATTATTGGAAATTTCAGTTAGCTAGTGCTGGTAAAAATCAGGATTTTTTTTAAAGAAATCAAAAAAATCAGATTTTTTTATTTAAATCAAAAATGGTTGTTTTAATTGCAATCAGCATATAAAATCTCCCCAAATGTTTATTTTTTAAACTGAAAACATTTAATAAGAAATGATGAATAATAAAACATTTAATCAAAATCAAATAAATTATGTCAAATAAATAAGAAAATTTCAAAAAAAATTTCTTCAAATCCATATAATCACAAAATTAAGAAAATTAGGTAGAAGCAACGAAAAAATAATAAATTAAAAAAAAAGCAAGAAATTAAAAAGATAAGAAAACAATCTATTAAAATAATGATAAAATTCTTTTAAATAAAAAATGTCATGCTTATTATTAAATAGAAATATAATTCCTAATCCATAAAAATTTGACAATCAAGTTATCACTGTTTCAGTATTTTGTCTTATATTCAAACCAAAAAAAATCAAACAACAATTTCTTATTTTTTTTATTAATTCGATTCGTTTTGAAGATACTTTATATTTTGGGTAATATATATTGGTGGAGGCAAAATTTGGGTTTATAAACTTTTTCATAAAATATTGAATATTTTATCACGAAACTTTGTAAAATTGTTTAAATTTTAATATCATTAGACAGGTTATTTTTTTTAAAGAAATCAAAAAATCAGATTTTTTTATTTAAATCAAAAATGGTTGTTTTAATTGCAATCAATTGTTGAAAAATTACAAAATATTAATTAAATTTTTAAAATAATTTTCACGTTTTTTTAAAATTATTGTCAAGTATCTAAACTCAAAAATTAATAAAATTTCTAATTTTCATTTTTTTCTTCCAGAGAAAATGTAATTTTCGCAAGTTCAAAAAATGCTATAAGGATTTTCGAAATATTTCATAATTGGCTTCAAAATAATCTTTGGTAAAAATTTAAAATCATAAAATAACAGAAGTTTATAATTTATAACAAAGTATCAAGGAACTTTGTTCCAATTTTCCCCACTAACAGACTTAATATGTGTATTTCACAACCGAATGGGTAGAAAAAATAGTGAATTAATCAAAGAAACCTCAAATAATAACGTAATAAATTAGGAATAAATTTCTAAATAAGAATTAACTGTTATAAAAGCAAATGTTTTATGACAAATGTTTCAATACTTGAAAAATGTGGTGAAAACGTTTTTAAATAAACCCGCCGTTTTGTCAGCCAATAAAATCACTTGCACCTCAAGAGAAAGATTATGCTTTCTATTGGCAGTCGCCTATGTAGCTCAGTGGTTCGGTAGTTAGTTTGCGTGCGTGGAACCCGGGTTCGAATCCCCATACCCCCAAATTTATTTTCAAAATTATCTTCGTAATGCTAAGTTTCTAAAGTTAATTAAGGCAACTACTTGTAAATAATATAGTGTAAATCAAGATTAATAATATTTTTTTTATTTTATATTTTTTTCAATGTGGATATTTCTCTGCCTCAATTTGAAGCCTCATTTGTTCCCACATTTGAGGCCACATTTGTGGCCACATTTGAGGCCTCATTTGTTGGCGCATATGCTGTTTCAAATCCGCTACCACATTTGTGGCCACATTGGAGGCCTCAAATGTGGGCACAAATGAGGGCAAAAATGTGACCATTTTTTTTCAATAGGGACATCTTTTTAATCAAAAAAAAAAAAAGGTGTCCAGTTGTAAGACACTTATAAAAAAATGTCAAATGTACGTAACAAACTAAACTGAACAGAGCGCTTTATGCTGCATAACAAAAAGTATAGGCTATCCCAGATGGGCGCACTGTCTCACAACTGGTGACTTGCTGTGTCTCACAACCGGAAATTTGCGCTATTTTGAAAAAGGAAAAAGAAATATTTCCAACCGTAGATTGGAACAATGCAATATTGCATCACAAAATATATGGAAAATACTAAATAAAAGTGCATAACATTTAGCTTTTCTAATTAATTAACTTAAAAAAAAGTACTTTGCACACATTGAAAAAAAGTATTTTAGTCGATTCTCACACACAGTGTTGGCATCTAACACAAACAATACATATCGTCGATTGGGTGCAACAAGGTGCCATTCCAGTTACGACTTGAAAAACGTGCCATCTCAGATGTCAAATGTTTTGGTTATTTTTAGGTAATCTAAAATATATAAAAAATCGAATAATGGTAGTATTTTATCAAGTTAAAAATTCAATTTGAACCTTTAACTTTAATTTTCAATAGTAAGTTTTAATTATTTTTGCTTGTTATTCATATTTTTGTCAACCTTAAAATAACCAAAACATCTGACATCTAAGATGGCACGTTTTTCAACTCTTAGCTAGAATGTTGTGTTCACGAAAAAGTTGGCTCGTATAAAAAGAAATGTTTTTATGTTAACCAATCAGCCTTTTTATATTTCGTGTTAAAAAAAATCGACTGTCTCACAACTGGAGCCGTCTCACAACTGGCGACTCTCCCTTATATAGATTTTAAATTCGGCCAAACCTATTTTTTTTCATTCTTTATTACAGAGAGTTTCCATACCAAAAAGATCAAAGTTGCAAGTCAAGTTTTTGATTTTGATCAAAGTTGGTCAATTTGTAGTATTTAGGGGTAGTAATAACTTAGTCAAGTATTTTTGAAAAATATCCAAAATTTTAGGAATTACGTCACTTTGAATTTTTTACCCTTTATTTTTTCAAATTCTTGTCATTTAAAGAGTTTTTAACCGATTTTAATAAAATTTATAGGGTGTATATAGAAAACTATAAGGTTTTAAATAAATTTGAAGTAGATTTAAAAACTTAAAAAATTCATGCAGAAAAACACAAAAAAAAAATTTAAACCTTTTTTTCTATGTGTGCTAATTCATATTTTTTATTTTCGTCACAAAATAATGAAAGCTTTTTATTTTACTTTTATTTAAAAAGAAATTGATGGAGGGTCTCTTAGTTCTCGAGATATCGGCAAAAGAGTATTACGCTTCACGTCTTCTATCCTATGAGCATAACGATTTTTGAGTTTTATTTGTTTTTTAAAATATTGTAAATGAATAAACTACAATGATTTATTCCTGACTGCTATCTATGAATATTCTAATAAATAAATAAATATTTATGAATAAATAACCAATTGTAGTGTCAAAAAGTTTAAAAGTAGTTTTCATTCAATTAATTTTACCACAAATAAGACAGAAATTTAAATAAATAAATATTTTCATGTCTTACAGTTTTTTGTGTTACTGTTGACAAAGAAAAATTTGTAATATACATTTTTCATTGTATCACAATTGTTAGATTATTAATTCAGATCGTCAAATTTATCACCTTCAATTGCATTTAAATTTCTGTCTTATTTGCGGTAAAATTAATTGAATGAAAACTACTTTTAAACTTTTTGACACTACCATTGGTTATTTATTCATAAATAGTTATTTATTTCTTAGAATATTCATAGATAGTAGTCAGGAATAAATCATTGTAGTTTATTCATTTACAATATTTTAAAAAACAAATAAAACACAAAAATCGTTATGCTCATAGGATAGAAGACGTGAAGCGTAATACTCTTTTGCCGATATCTCGAGAGCTAAGAGACCCTCCATCAATTTTTTTTTTTAAATAAAAGTAAAATAAAAAGCATTCATTATATTGTGACGAAAATAAAAAATATGAATTAGCACACATAGAAAAAAAGGTTTAAAATTTTTTTTTGTGTTTTTCTGCATGAATTTTTTAAGTTTTTAAATCTACTTCAAATTTATTTAAAACCTTACAGTTTTCTATATACACCCTATAAATTTCATTGAAATCGGTTAAAAACTCTTTAAATGACAAGAATTTGAAAAAATAAAGGGTAAAAAATTCAAAGTGACGTAATTCCTAAAATTTTGGATTGCAAAAAATACAGAATATAGGTACATAAAATACAAAAAAATTGTAAATATGATTTACAATCCATTTTAAGTCGGGTTTTATCTGGAATTAGTCCAACAATCTATTTAGACATTTATTTATTTATTTATTTAGAAATCATATACGGTCGACAATAGATGCCCATTATACAAAAAAAAGAGTGAAAATCCGCTTCGAATAGCTATACATTATAAACAAAATCACTCATGCATGATCATTCATTCTAGTTTTAATTAAACAAAAAACGTCTCAAATTTGAAAAAAAGATGCTCAATTTACAATCAAAAAATTTAATTTTATCAGTTACCAGATTAGCTGCCCTGCTAAATCTGGAAAATACTGAATTGTAGCCATAATTTGTTCTATGTGAGGTTACGTAAAAAGGCAAATAAAATCTGAGGCATCTACAAGGTGCAGAAAAATTAATTAACTGCACAGCAGAGGGACACTGAATGACACCATTGATCATCTTAAAAAAGAAGAGCATATCAGCATATTGAAATCTTGTACCAATTTTAGGCAAACGAAGTTGTTCTCTTAAGGAGTCATAATCATGAGTATAGTAATCAAATTCTAAGTGGAGCTGATTAGCCGCAAATCTCAGAAAACGATTTTGCACTCTCTCAAGACTAACTCTAAGGGTGTCCATGTTTCTAAAACTACAAGCATTTCGTTTAATAAAACCAAGAGCTTTAATTGCCTTGGAGGCGGTATTTGAAATATGAACGTCAAATGACAGATCATGGCAAAAGATAACACCAAGATCCCTCACCTGCACGACCCTTTCTAGAACAGCACCATCAACAGTGTAATCAAAAGCACAGTACTTCCGTTTCCTAGTAAAAGATATTGAACAACGTTTATTAACATTTAGGAAAATACCGTTCATGACACACTACCGATGGAGATGCATCAAGTCAGCTTGCAGCTTTACGCAGTCCAAGGAATCTTTGATGACGCTGTAAAATTTTAAGTCATCAGCATAAAATAAAAAACGAGAAAATTTTAATATACTCTTTACATCATCAACATAAATTATAAAAAGCAAAGGTCCAAGGTTAGAACCCTGGGGAACCCCGGAAGAGGAAGTGAACATTTCTGAATAATCGTGTCCAACTCTAACTGATTGAGTTCTACAGGATAAATAACTATTGAACCAAGCAATTATATCAGCAGAAACACCTATAGAGTTCAATTTCGCGAGTAGAATATTGTGGTCAATTTTGTCGAACGCCTTTACGAAATCTGTGTATACTACATCTACCTGAGACCCAGCCTCCAAATTAGAAGATAGAAACTCAGAGTAAATACATAAGTTCCTACACACAGATATTCCCTTAATGAAGCCATGCTGCTCATCAATGATTATATTTGAAACTGCATGATAAAGTTGATCAAAGACGATACTCTCGAATATCTTCGAAAATACATTAAGGATCGTAATTGGCCTGTAATTCCTCACGTCATTTTTATTATTATCTTTATAAATTGGAACAATAATTCCATTCTTCCACTCAGTAGGAAATGTACATTGCAAAATTGATTTAGTAAATAGCAAATAGAGCGGTTCAATAAAAGGTGAGCAGCAAGACTTAATCAATGATGGAGTTATACCATCCGGACCAGCACCAACACTCACATCCAAAGACATAATCTGCTCCTTAATGATAATCTTTGTTATATTAATTAAATTAAAATCAATGGTGTCAAACACAGTCTGCGACGAGAAAGCATTTGTGGTGGAAATATTATACACTGATTTAAAGTACATAGCAAATAATTCAGAAATCTGTGCATTATCATTCGCAGATATATCATTAAAAAACATAATTAGGAATCCTGCTCTCATTGCGTAATTTGTTAACAAATTTCCAAAAAAATTTCGGATCCGACACAATAGAACGTTCAGCGCTATGCAAAAAATTTAAATAACATTGTTTTGAAAGATTTTTACACTCAGCACGCAATTTCGAAAAAATAAGATAATTATCTATCGAGCTACAACGTTTATAATTTAAATGAGCAACTTCCTTATCATGGATTAATCTGATGAGATCACCACTGAACCAGGCAGGAAACTTTAACTGACGTGAGCATTTCAAAGGAACAAAACGTTGACACGCTTCATAAACTAAACTATAAAAAATCTCTACATCATCATCAATTACACTATTAGAAAGAACATTCTTCCAATCAATTGAACTGAGATATACAATAATCGCCGAAATATTCGCATTAGCAAAATCAAATATCATAATATTACATTTGTTATTACAGTTATTAAAATTAATAGAACTTGAAATTGAATATTTTAAAGATAAGGGAGGATGAAAATTATCGATAGGTAAAAGTTCCTCACGAAAAACTAGTGAAAACACCAAAACAAAGATAAGAGAAACCAGGCACGTAGCCAGGGGGGAGCCCAGGGGGCCCGGGCCCCTCCCCAAAATTTATTTAACTCGTTGAAAAAAAACATTTTTTTTTTTGCGAAAAATTTTTTTGCTGTGGGCGCTACAGGTATAGAATTTTAGGCCCCCCCCCCCCGAAAAAAATTTCTGGCTACAGGCCTGAGAGAAACTCGCACTGCGTGTATCTAATAGCCCGCCCTCTAGCGGAATTATTTATTTTTAGTTAAAGTGAAGTCCATAAAAACCTCAAAAAGTAACATTAATAATTACATGCTTTTTAAGTTAATTTTGAAACTTTTTTTCTTAAAATAACTCAAGAAGTGTAATAGAAGTAACATTAAGTAAAATTTTCTTAAAGAAAAAACTTTTTTTGTAAATCTACATTTTTGTAAAATTTTAGTTTATTACTTTTAAATTAGTTAAACAATTCCTTGAAAAAAAATATTTCTGGCTTCGTTTTTCTTTATTCTACTCTAGAATATCTAGAAATAATACTTCATACAGCAAAAACGTTCAAAAAAATTTTATACACATCTTTATAAATAAACAAACTTTGATGCACAAAATAGCCCCACCATGGGGTTTATTTTGTGTACAACTTTGAGTTTTTATAACTCAGACAAAAAATTTTTTCTTGCCGGCTAACTCATAGGACACCTTTAGAAGCATGTCTACAACATAACTGAATAGATAAATTTTTTATTTTTTCAAATTCTGTATTTTAATAAAACATAGAGTGAAAAAAGAGTGGTTTTTGTGCACAAAATAGCCCCACTTGACGGTATATTATTTGTTTTAAACAAAATTATTAAAAAATTTAATTTAATTTTAATAATATTAATGTTACTAAATAATAGAAAAATCTTAAAACAAAATTATAATCTTTATATATAATTTTCAAAAGATTTAAAAATAACAACAATAAAATAAATGAAAAGTTCATGACAGGTTGTAATATTTAAACTTAGATCAGCAATTTCTTTATCAATAAATATAATTCAGCGAGCGTCAGCGAGCGAATTAACATCGCTAGTTAAATAGAAAAATGAAAATTTCAGATAAATAATTAAAAACTTTTTGAAAATGATGAAACAGAATAATGTAATTGAAAATTGGGTAATTATGCAGTTAAGCGGCTTTTCCGAATTTTCAAGTTTTTTAATCGGATCCAACTCTAAGTGGTGTATTTTAGCACCAAAACAAATAATCAGGTGGGGGAGGTTGAAAAAGTTCACCGGTTTTTTATATTTTTGTAAAAAACTTCAATTTTTCTACCATTATGAATAAAGCATATTTAATCACTTTTTTCTGTGAAAACCACTTTAAAATGTTAATTACTGATTGTAAACGCACAATTATAATAAAAATCGAAATAATAACTATCATTTTGACAGCTGTAAATATTATCCGGGTTGTGCAGGGATGGGTAAATGTAGAAAACTCGAGGTTTTCTACGTATAGTACATGGTTTTCTACATTATGTAAAAGACGTATTATTCTGACTTACGACTTTGGTCCAATATATGTTACACGACATGAAGACCACATGTTGCGCGGCCTGCGGCCGCTCAAGGACCAAAATACCGGGGGGTTGGGGTGCCACTAACAGTGGCACCCCAACCCCCCGGAATATAGGTCCTTGCGCGGCCGCAGGCCGCGCAACATGTGGTCTTCATGTCGTGTAATATATAATGGACCAAAGTCGTAAGTCAGAATTACAATAAGATAACGAACATACACATACACGCAAAATGAGAATTTTGCTAGTGCATTTTGGAACTATCCATCTCTGCTTTCGATTAAACGCTTTCGTTTCACATGGGACTGCAGCCTAAGGCCTGCATCCCATGACTCCGTTTTTCGTTGCATTGTAACAAGAGAAAAAAAGACCAAGTATCTCTGCACAACCCGGATAATATTTACAGCTGTCAAAGTGATAGTTACTTTTTCGATTTTTATTATAATTGTGCGTTTACAATCAGTAATTAACATTTTAAAGTGGTTTTCACAGAAAAAAGTGATGAAATATGCTTTATTCATAATGGTAAAAAAATTGAAGTTTTTTACAAAAATATAAAAAACCGGTGAACTTTTTCAACCTCCCCCACCTGATTATTTGTTTTGGTGCTAAAATACACCACTTAGGCTTGGTCCCGATTAAAAAACTTGAAAATTCGGAAAAGCCGCTTAACTGCATAATTACCATTTATTTATTTATTAACACAATACTTCCCGCGGCCCAAAAGGACCATAAATGGGTTCCAAAATAAAGAGCAAAACTCGTATACAATGTAAAAAGAATAAACTTAAAATATAAAATTAAGTATCGCATTTATTTAACTTAACTAACATAACTTAATTTAACCGTGACAAAGACCGACTTGAAGCATTCAATAACGATAAACGGCAGTTTTGAGCTTCACAATTAAAACTACAAAAAACTTGATTACACCTTACAGTGCAGATAATCTAAATATTTGTTTAAATGTTGGACAAACGCACCGCTCGAATAACAAAATAAATAAATATTAATGTCCAACAACAAAAACATCTGGTTAATATGATTAGCGGCAAAATATATAGGCGCACAATATCCACTTCTAGAAGACGGAAGATCAAAGTGAAATGGAACATAATATTAAAGCACTTGCAGCAAAAGATAAGTCAGGTCGAGTCGCGTTAGATAAATAAATTATTCCTCCAACGAGTTCTCTGTAGGGTTTATTTTTCATCTCTGATTTTTCTTCTTCGGTTTGTGGCTTTATTTCCTTTGTCAGCAGTGTGTTGGATTCGATAGGCGTCGCAACTGATTTTGAATCTTCCATGACAAATTTTCTCAGCAAATCTTCGACGTACCTAAGCTATGTAAACTTCATGCGGCCTAAAGGACTATCCCGTTGAATGTTCATACCTAAGATATCACTCACAGGACCTAAATCTTTCATTTTGAATTTCTTTTGCAGCGTCTCTTTTGTTTTAATTAATAATTGAATGTCTCTGGAAGCTATAAGCATGTTTTCCACATAAATAACTATTATGACGACATCTTTGCTTTTCGAACTAACGTAAACACATGGATTAACTTCGGTTTTACTGAAGCCTGCACTTTTTAAGAAACTATCAATTTTGAAGTACCATTCACGGCCAGCTTGTTTCAATCCATATAATGGTTTCTTGAGTAAACACACTACATCTTCTTTTCTATTAATTTCAAAACCTTCAGGCTGCTCCACATAAATTTTATCGTGCAGATCTCCTTGAATATAAGCTGTGACAACATCCATCTGATGAACATGCATTTGATTTTCCACAGAGGCAGCTAAAAAACTTCAAACCGTTTCGTATCTTGCCACTGGTGCAAATACTTCCGCATAATCAATTCCGGCTCTTTGTTCATGTCCACGTACAACTACTCTTGCTTTATATCGATCTACACTGCCATCTTGGTTTCGTTTAATTTTAAAAATCCATCGATTAGTTAGACCTTTTTTATCTCGTGGTCGATTCACAAGTTTCCACGTTCCGCTTTCTATGGGTGAATCGTATTAAGATTGCATAGCCTGTAGTCATTAATCACGATCAGGGCAATCATTAAAATCATCGAGTGTTTTTGGTTCAGGACGATTTTTGACCTCAACATTTTTTGCAGCTATATTAGCTTTCCTAGGGCGTCCTCTCTTGCTAGTTCTTATTTTTCTGGGGCGACCTACATTTCTTTTCGTTCCATCAACAGCAGCTGGTTCTTCCTCTGTCTCATATTGCCATAATAACTCTTCTTCCGAATCGTTTGATTCTTCGTGTTTGTCATTATTTTTGTATTCCTCGATAGGAGTTTCACACAGAGTTTTCAAAGGTAAAATCACATCAGATGATTTTTCTTTATCGGCCAGCAAATCTAGAGGAGGCTCTCGAAACTCACTTCCACTTGCACTTTGAACACTTGTGCTTTCAACGAATTTTACGTCGCGCCTTTTAACGATAGTTTTTGTTCCGGCTTTCCACAGTCTGTAGGCTTTTGCTTCACTCGAATATCCCACTAAAGTATAAATTTCACCAGTTTGATAGAATTTTCCTCTTTTTGGTCCTTTCACGTGAACAATCGCTTTTGATCCAAATAAACGCATATGACATGCATACGGCTTTTCACCACTCCAGGATTACAATGGTGTGATTCCATCTAAGGTACTTATCGGACATCGATTTCTGACAAAACTCGCTGTATTTATGGCCTCAGCCCAAAGACTTTTAGGTAATCCCGATTGTAAAATCATAAAACGCGCCATTTCAACCAATGTGCGATTTGCCCGCTCAGCAACTCCGTTCTGCTGAGAGGTGTACTCCACACTTAGTTGTCTTTTGATTCCATGGGACTTCAAATATTCTGAAAATTCTTTCGAAATATACTCTTTGGCATTATATGATCGTATTTTTTTGATAACACATCCTATCTCTTTTTTTACACGCAGCATATAATTCTTAAATGCATCCAGTACATGTGATCGTTGTTTCAGCATTACAACTTCAACATATCTTGTTTTTTCATCAATGAATGTTGCGAAGTATCTAACTCCACCAATAGAAGTTGTGTCCATTGGACCGCATATGTCCGTATGCACTAAACCGAGTATATCATTTTCTTTTGTACACGAACTTTTGTAAGGTAGACAAATGCATTTTTCCAATGTCACACACTTCACAGTCAAGATCTTGATTCGTCACTCTCATTTGAATTGCGGTCACCATGTTATTTTTACTTAATTTCTTCAAATCACTTAGATTTAGATGATCAAACCTTTCGTGCCATCGCCTTACGCTGTCATCTGATTCCTCCTGGATAGTTAAAGCTTTATGTTTCTCTTGATCTTCGACTAGATACAATTCATTTTTGCGTTCTGCTGTTAACACTATTTTTCCATCTTCGCGTTTCACTTTCGCGTGATTTTTTATAAAATGTCACCGTATTCCGAAGTTTGACGTTTGTTATTATATCACCAGCACCTTTGGATGTAGCAAAATGTTCCGCAGCAGTATACACTCTACACGTTTTGTTTTTGTTCAACTCGGAAAACTTTTGTTTGTCCACGCACATATGTTTGGTAGCTCCACTGTCTAGGCACCAATTTGAAAATTTTTGAGGTTCAGTATTTAACGCGATCGCAGGCATTGCATCTTCGACACTATTTCCGGCAGTAAATTGTTTACTAGATTTACATTCATTCGCACGGTGTCCATTTTTACCACAATTAAAACAGGTTCCTTTAAATTTGTAAAAAGGTTTATTATTAAAGTTTTTCGATTTTGCGGATGAATTTTTGTCGAAACATTGTTTTTCTTTAACTGTTAAAGCATCACTATTTTTATTTAGCCTTTTACTACTTTGTTTATCATAGTGCCTTGCCTCTTGTTCAATTAATTTTAATTTTAATGCTTCCACAGTCGGTAAATCGTCACGTGATTCAATGGCTATGCAGAAACTTTCATATTCCGCCGGTAAGGAGCTGAGCAGAATTACCGACAATAGCTCATCTGGTATCACAATACCAGCATCTCCAAGCTGCTATGCTTTGTTCAAAAATTCTGTTGTGTATTGCATCATTGATTGATTCGGTTCTTTTTTCATTCTGTACAGCTGTTTATACAAAATCGTCTTTCTCACAGGGCCCTTAATATCATGAGCATCTGCTAACTAAGTCCAAGCTTCTTTTGATGTTTCACACTTTTTCACAGGATTAAGTTGAGTTTTCGCCATACTAAGCAAAATCAACGCCAATGCTTTTTGGTCTTTCTTTTTCCACGCGGCATCATTTTCTTCGGGTTTAGGAGTATCTACATTCGTGTAAGACCACAACTCATTACAAATAAGCACACTTCGCATTTAAATCTTCCATGATTCATAATTTGAATCACATAACTTTTCGATGTTGTGACTTCCAGTCGCGGTAGCCATTTTTGTCGCGCACGCTTCGTTCACTACCGATTACTTATTCGATTCCGAATTCGCGTCCTGGGCACATAACCTGTTTACTTTTTAACCTCCGGATAAGTAAGATGGATACACGGATTTATTATATAAACATTAAGTATTTATTTAAGCGATAAAAGACAAAAGTATTTAGTAGAAAAATACACATGGAACACAATCCATCAGCGTAGGTTCACTTCCATGTAAGCAGAATGGGAACAAAAAATAGTTCCAAATAGTTCTGCGTTTGATTCCTAGGATCGCTACGGGTCCTGTTTTGGTATTGAAGGAATGGTTTTTACCGTCCGCGTTTGACATGTGACGTGTTGAAAAGCAGTTTGGAAATTTTGTAACGTTTTACATTTTAAACCTTTTAAACAGTTATAGTTTTATATTGATTTTAATATAATTTGAAAAATTATAAAAGTGAATTTGTTTTTTTTAAAGTACGTGTTTCAAGAATCGTCCAAGAAAAATGGGTAAGTAGTAATAATGTTTGTCATTTCGTTGTTTAAAGTTAGGTTATGTTTAACATTATTAAATCTATAAACATTTGTTTTAAATGCTGATAAATTAATTATTAAACCTGTAAAGTATAGTAGTAGTATAGTAATATTTCTTTGTTATTTAATAATATAAGTGTTTATTTAGAAATTAATTTTTTTAAGAAGATTACTGCTAGTCATTCCGTCCTCCTTTAACATATGCATTATTCCATGTGCTAGAAGAGGACATAATGAGCAACATGAAAAGGTCTTTTTTTAAAGTTAAACATTGTAAATAATGTTTATTTATGTTTAATTATTTACAATCCTTGTTCCTATACTTATATTGATTTTTCATCACTTTTTTGGATATGCGTTAGTCCATTATATTTCACCAGACCTATTTTTTAAAAATTCCTTTGCTTGGTGTCAAATTTTTGTGTTTGAGAGATAGACGTTTTTTAAATTAAATTGATTTTTAAAAAGTCAATTGTTGTTTTATGAAACACAATTTAATTGAATCTTTATTAATTTAACAGATTTTTCATGCAAAATCAAATTTATATTTAAATAAATGATATCTAGTTTATATTTGGACCAAGTATTTAATTTTAATAATTATGGCTATTTATTAAATTTATCAAATTATATTAATTTAAGAACATAATATTTATAACCCAAAAACTTTTCAGTAAACAGTATTTTTTCAAATATTTATTTAAACGATTTTATAAACTGTTTAAACTGTTTAAATAAATATTTGAAAAATAATGTTTACTAAAAAGTTCTAGGGTTATAAATATTATTATGTTTTTAAAGTAATATAATTTGATAAATTTAATAAATAGCCAAAATTATTAGAATTAAATACTTGGTCCATCTCTCTAACGCCATTGTAGAAAGTATCATTATTTAAAAAAAAAATTATTTTCGAAAATTTTTTAGTTTAATTTGTATTCTTTATTTTACAACTGTTCGTTAAATGCTTATAATTATTTTTCAGCTGACAAATTGTCTACTACTGTTTGCTCAGTTCCTCTGTGTGAATCTAATAGGAGCTCTAAAAAGCACATGTTTCCCAAGGACAGTCTCATTGGCGAATTGTGGGTAAAAGCTGTCAATCATCCTCTCCTACTTCAATTGACATACGAAGAAATTCATAAGAAAAACTACTGGGTTTGCCATAAACATTTTTCTCCTGAGTTTTGCTACATCGCTGGAAGGAAATCATTGAAAGCGAATGCAGTTCCTACATTGTTTCTGACCGAAATTAATACTAATAATGTTTTACAACTTGAACATCGTCCAATAGAACTGAATATAACGAGAAGCCCAAAAACGTGTGCAGAAATTAATGGATTTCGCCATTTATTTTATTCCATTAATTATAACAAATCACCTAGTAAAAAAAAAGAAGCCTCCTATTGCGAAAAAAACGCATACTAGATTGTGGACCGGATTTTAATACTGATATTTCTCCTGCAAAAACATTTAAATCTTCAGTCATCAGTATTGCAACAGGTGAAGGATCATCTTTAAAGGACATCACTAATCTGTATGTATTCCCTGCATTATATGAAAATATTAATACTTCAACGGTCGATGAATCGTCGAATATTATTGACGTACAGCCGATTACTTTGGATGGCATAAATAATTTTGACCTGGAAGCAGTGTCTCCAAGCCTTAAAGATGATTTTGCATTATCTTTGGTGGAGAATCATGTTTCTGAAAAAAAATTCTACTTTGACTGTAGATGACTCATCAGATAGTACAATTGTACAACATACTTTTTCAAATGACACAATTGATTTAGAGTTAATGCAAAAAGAGTCTGAATGTACGAATGATTTGATATGTACCCCTGCAAATGAAATAAATCAAAGTTATGTCACACATCAGTCTTGTTTAAGTAGAAATTCTGAAAGCAGTTTCTCAGGAAACACTCCTGTTTCCACTACTGCTAGCTCCTCCATAATTGAGACTTCTTCAGATGCTAATCAAAAATGTGATAATGGATCATTGAGAAATTTAAAAGCACGGATAAGAAGGCGCAAAATTCCACTGGAAGATGACCTTGATCAAGTTAATGTAACTCCCAAAGGAAAGCGAGTGATAACGGAAACGCTGACACTGCAGAAAACATTGTCTAGATAATTCAGCAAACCATTGAATTAGTTCATAGACGTAATTATTTTTTTTTCTTTTTGAATCGATGAATTTGTGTTGAATAAACTTTATTAAAATTTTATTATATTATATTATATAACAACATTTTTAATAAACATTTCTTTTAAACAATTGCAGGAGAAGCCTCGGAAATAATTTACAGAAAGATTGTTTAAAGATTTGCAAAAACTTTAAACACTTATCCACAACACAGCAAGCAATTGTCCAAATGCAACTAAGAAAAACATTTAAGGACCGAAAAGGTAGAAAGTTCACGGATGAGGAAAAAAATATGGCTTTGGCTTTGCATAAGCGTTCTCCAAGTGCATATCATTTTCTAACAGATTTACTAATACTGCCTTCGATCAGTACAGTGAAACGGAATTTGGGAAGGATTCAATTAGATACTGGCATTAACACGAACATTTCTCAACTGCTTAAAGAGTGTGCTGACAAAATGGGAGATGAGAAAGAGAAAGTGGTGATTCTCATGTGGGACGAGACTCATTTAAAAACAGAACTGCACTATGATTACAAAAAGGACAAGATCGTTGGATTCGAAGACTTTAGAAACAGGCGAACCAGCAAATTTAGTAATGGAATTTTGGTCTTCATGATAAGAGGATTATTAAACAACACAAAACTTCCTATATCATACTACTATGCAAATGGAGCAACAAAACATGCAGACTTGGCTAGTATCGTCAAAGAGAATATAAGAATGCTGCAGGAAATATTTGTATATTATTAATATACATATGAATATTTATGTAAACTTTAAATGTTTAAAAAAAATTATGTAACAGAAGAAATCAGTTAAAAATAATAATAATAATCATAATGTATAATTTTCAGATCCCAGGGAAGGTATAATTGAAATTGAAGGGTGTAAAATATGTCTTTTGCACGACACTGTTCATTTGTGTAAGTGTTGTCGAAACTTACTTTTGAAATATGTTTGTGAATTGGATTATAAGGAAGCTGACAGGTTAAAGTTAAAGGGAAGAAAGTTTGTCAAATGGGAGCATTATGAAAAAGCGTTGGAGATGGACATTAATAGTGGTTTATACAACCGCTACATCCCTAAAGTGACCGAGGTTCATGTAAGGAAAAACAGAGTTAAAAGAATGAGAGTATCCTACTGCTGCCACATTTTCAGCCGTTCCATGGCAGAATGGATTCAGCTTTGTACTCGTATGGAAGGTAAATAATTATTTTTTATATTTTCATTGTTTTCAGTTTTAAGATTTTTTTTTAAATTAATGAATAATTATAAAATTAAAGAGGAATATTTAATTGTCAATTGAAAACTAATGAACTTTATGGAAAAATTGTATAAAATAAATAAAAAATCGGGCAAGTACGAGTTACACTCGTACCAAGTCGAAGGGTTCCGTACCACTCTAATTTTTTTCAACTATATGAACCAGAGATTAAAAATTTTCCACCAGGAAACCATTTTTAAAAATATTTTTTATTATTCACTAAATAAAACTTTATTTGTACAAATTTTTAGCACTATAAGCCAAAAATTCTGTAGTTAAAGGGTCAGGGCCGCTTTTAGGGTTTCGTGGTTCGGGACCGAAACCCTTATAGAGTAAAACGCTGAAGTGCGCAACGAACGACTTAATGAAACGCACACAACACGAGACTTAACGAGCATTGGCAATGTATTTTATATAATACCTTGTGTCAAGAACTCTACTAAAAAGTCTGTTTTTAGAGGAGGAGATTAAAAGGAGGAGAATACTACTTTTAATCACAGTTATCCCCACCAGCAACGCCATTCAAGCACGCTTGCCAACCTAAACATCAGCTGTCGCGTCACGGGTTAGAACAGCAAGCGTACTTGAATGGCATTGCTGGTGGGGTTAAACTGTGATAAAAAGTAGAATTCTCTTCATTTTAATCTCTAAAACTCTAAAAACAGTGTTTTCAGTAGATTTCTTGACACAAGGTTATTATATAAAATTATGTGTGGAACACGGGCGCATCTAGGGGAATCTCGACTCGTGTGATTCAAACTTCACACGAGTCTCGATTCCCTTGCAGATGCGCCCTTGTTACATAAATAACTATTTTAATATAGAATCTGTCGAAGTGGGTACAATAGATACCTTTTTTAGTCACCACAAACAACTATGGGTGAGATTAAAATCAATAGACTTCCAAACCTTATAGTAAAAATAAAAACGTGTCAATATTAATCATATGAAAATAAATAATCTTCCAAATCCTAACCTGTAAATGAAAGTAAATAAACATTATAAATTATATATCATTTTCTTATTATTTATGTTTTTTTTTTATAAAATAATAAAATGTATTGAAATTTTTTTTTAATTATTTATTTTTAACGATTTATTTTAATTATTTATTAGAAATTTATTATTTGGATTATTTAAATAATAATTTAAATAATGATAAATTAAAATAATTTTTTTTATTTTTAAAGAAATTTAAGTATAAACTTAATGATTTTTATAAGATTAAAAATTTCCAATTAAATAGACTAAACATTTGGTACAAAAAAATAATTTAAAACTATAAAATATTGTAAGTGTTTAGAAGAAAAAAATTTTTTTTGGGTAAAATTTCAGTTTTTTGGAAAAAATGTTATAATAATAAATTTAAACCACAATTTTTATGGTTTTATAAAATATTCTGCATAAAATTACACATTTTTAACCAATTTCTAACCTTTCAGGATAAATACGCTGAGCTCTAGCATAGGGGTTTTTTGTCATTTTTCAACTTTTCATTAATAACTTTTGAAAATTAAGTCCAGCAACGTTTGCTATATTTTTCCTGTCATCTACACGTAAAAATACCTAGGTATACCAAATTTCAAATTTCTAGGTCAAATGGTTTGGAAGATAAGGGGGGGGGACACGTTTTTTTTAAAAAAAAAAGTTTTTCCTTGACAACGCTATGACCATCACCTCCAATCATGTTCTCTATATTTTTCCTGTAATCTACACGTGAAAATACATAAGTATACCAAATTTCAACTCTCTATCTCAAATAGTTTAGCCGCTAGGGGGGGGGGGGGGGGTAATGGTTTTGGGCGACGGACAAACGAGTGAAAACATAAGGGTTCCGTTTGTACACTTTGTGTACGGAACCCTAAAAATTGAAGTATTATTTTGAAATTTGAAGGAAATAATTGATAATTGATTGAATGTAGGATAATATTGAATAAAATAATTGAAAAACGAAGAATGCAATTGAGACAATTATTGCAAATTGAAAAATTAAGAAAATTGTAGGAATAATAATTGTTAGAAATAATTAAACATTTAACAACTGGATTTAAAATAAAAAAAACAAAATTTTAATTAAAAAAAATAATAAAAATTGGATTAAAAAAATTGAGAATGAAAGTGAATAGTTCTAGAATTAAATAGAAATCTTAAAATTATATTTATGACTGAAAAAATAACTAAAGAAATCAAAAAATTATTGAATTTTGAGGTATTAATTGAAAATTGATAAAAAAAATTGAAAATTAAAGAAAATATTTGAGAATTGAATAAAATATTTAAAAATTAAAGCATTAAATTGGAAATTACAAAATTAAATGGAAATTTCAATAAAATAATTGATAATTAAAAGGAAAATTAAAGTTTATGATTAGTCATTAATTTTAAAAAAATTTTTGTGCAAATGGTGATTGTTCTCACCAATTTTTTTTCCAATTGTCAATTTTTTTAACAGTTACTTAATTTTGTCATATTGTAAATTTTTCTTTTGTTTATCAATTATTTTCTTCAAATTTCAAAACAATTCTTAAATTTCCAATTTATTTCAATCATGGTTAATACATTTCATTATAATGATTAAAAACATTTAATCGGTTTCAGCATACGCTACGAGCGAAGGTACTTTCATAATGGATAAAGACGCTGTACACACTGCTAGCTTTACATTATTCCAAGATGAGCTGTTCGACTCCTTGAATTCCAGGAAAATAAAGCAAGACGCAATTTCTATAAATAAACCTCTACAACAGGTGTTTACAGATGGTAGTCCACTCTTTTAATTTTGGAGGGATGCTGTAAAACGATTAGAAAATATGCGCTACAGGACTTTGAATAATGTGAATCCTCCGAAAGCTAATGATACACGTCACAGATTCATTCGTACTCTAAAATTGATGCCAGACCTATGGAGCATTGTGAAAGAGAATGGATTCACATTCATGAGGACTGGGTATTTAAACCAGGATCCTCTTGAAAATCTTTTCGGACGTTTGAAAGCCTCCAGCGGACGGAACGTTCATCCTTCCTGCTTTCAGGCAGAGGCACAATTAAAGTCAGTCATGGTTTCTGATTTAAGTGGCAAAAATTCTATTAATGCCAACTGCTTTGACGACCAGGGAACTTATTTGGGTACTTTAGGTATCTTTGCCTCACTAGAAAACAATAACACAGAAGGAAGTGGAAAAAAGAGAACACGAATTTGACGAAACAGCTCATCCTGTGGAAAACAGGAAGAATAAATGATCTCCAGTGACGGCTGCTAGGAAAATTATTTCTGCAGAACAACTTGCATCGATTGTTTTATCAAATATCAAGAAAGTAGAAGAATGCCAACAATATTTCAATGTTTTCTTTTCCAATAAACAAAACGACAATATTCAAATTTTGAAACAAGCTAACTTGAAAGAAACAAAAAACATTGCAGATGCCGATTACTTCGAGAGAGGTTAAACTAGAGGCGTTCAAATCTTGGAGAAAACCTTGCCATCCATAGGCTTCCAAACAACCTTAAGACAGTCTTTAAAAAATGCATTAAAAAAACTGGATTTTGACTGGGTGAAATGTACCACTCACAAAGAATTAATAAAACATCACTTCTTGGAAACATTAATATTGGACTGCATTAATAATTGGTGCGTTTATTCAAACCAAATTTTAAATGGACACAAAATAATAAAGAAAGGAAATTTGATTGAGAAAGAGGCCTACAGACAATTTTTAGCGAATACACATGCAGGCGTAGGAATAAATAAATAGTAAGATAATAATGTTCCTTAAATTCATTTAACTGGATTTTTTATAAATATTTCAATTTTTTTAAAAGCTAACATAAAATTTTTCATATAAATTATTTTGTTTACAGTAAAAATCCAGCACCTGCAATATCCTCGACGAAGAAAATTCCAAAAAATTACAATCATGAAACGGAGATCTTAAAAAGCAGACAGTAGTATCTCAACAATGTGTAGAGAAATAAGAACAATGTATATATAAAAGAAAAATAAAAAGTTCCTGCAAGAAATTGTAAAATCCTTTAAAATTAAAAAGTTTAGGCAAATTAAACTAAAAACATGTTTATAATATTACTCTTAAAAAAAGTTTAATTGGAATTAATTAATTGAAATTTGAAAGTTTGAACAAATTAAAAATATGAGTTAATTGACATTTCGAATTTATTTCAATTATAATGACTTAAAGATATAGAAATTTAATACTATTTTTTGCTATCTTTATGAAAAAAATTTGTAAATCGTAGATATTTTGATCATATCTATTAGCCCAATTTTTTAAATTTTATAAAGGTTACAATATTAAAATTTACTTTTCTCAGATTTATCCACAAATTTGTGTTTTTGATTTCAATAATGATTTTAATGCAAATATCCTAATGCTTTAAATCACGATTTAAATCAATAACAGCCCTGTTTAAATGTAAGTTAAAAATAATTACGTTGACATTTCTTTTTAGAATATTATTTTAATTAAAAATGTAAATAACTTGTAATATATTAAAAAATCAGGCTTTTTTACTAATAAAATTAACTTAATAAATAATTTTTTAAATAATGAAGTTGCTTCTATATTTCATTCCAGCACATGAAACCAAATTATCTTCCAATAATCCTAATACACAGCTATTTCATTATCTTTCTATAAGCAATAAGGATATTTCTATATTTCTGTATCTTTTTAAATTTAATTTGGAGAAATTTGAAATAATAACGGATAATACAGCAGAATTTAACAATTTTCCTCAATTGTGCGTTATTAATTTAAATTTAATGTGCTTTTAATAAAAGTAAATAATTATTAAAGTAAATTAGCCACTTTTTCATTTTTAATTTAAAAAAATGTTAATCAAAATTAAAAATATAGAGAAATTGAATAATTTCGCTTACATTTTCAATTATTATTAACAATTTTTTAATTGAAAATGAAAAAAATGACTAATTGACTTAAATAATTTCTATTAAAAGCACGTTAAATTTGAAATTGCCTCCTTTCAAGCATGATGGCAAGAGCGGGGGCTGCGCGGTGCGGGGAGTCTGTTAGTTCCATGTTTGATCGCTACGAGTGATATTTATAAGGGAACCAAAATTTACATGGAAGTAAACCCACACTGCAATCCATGGCGTGCTACACACGACTAACTGAACATATAAAAATTCCGGCGCACTAAAGTTCTGCGCATCTTTACATTTTACGCATGCGCTAATTGACTGACACATTAATCATTTAAATCGTTATTTGAATCAACACTTTTTAATATGATGATTATTTTTTTGTCAAATTTTGGGGAATGAGGAATTTGGGGAAAATTAATTTTTCACCAATAGACATTTTCATGAGTGGAAAAATTAATTTTATATAATACCTTGCGTCAAGAACTCTACTAAAAAGTCTGTTTTTAGAGTTCTAGAGATTAAAAGGAGGAGAATCCTACTTTTAATCACAGTTATCCCCACCAGCAACGCCATTCAAGCACGCTTGCCAACCTAAACATCAGCTGTCGCGTCACGGGTTAGAACAGCAAGCGTACTTGAATGGCATTGCTGGTGGGGTTAAACTGTGATAAAAAGTAGGATTCTCTTCATTTTAATCTCTAAAACTCTAAAAACAGCGTTTTCAGTAGATTTCTTGACACAAGATTATTATATAAAATTATGTGTGGAACACGGGCGCATCTAGGGGAATCTCGACTCGTGTGATTCAAACTTCACACGAGTCTCGATTCCCCTACAGATGCGCCCTTGTTACACAAATAACTATTAAATTTGTCATTAAAACTGACAGATTGTAGCAGACGACCCCCATAGCACCTGAACTTGTCTTAACTTTGCCAACCTTTCCTCAAGTTTCTAAACTTGCATCAAAGTTTCTGAAAGTTGACGACACTTGAGGAAAGGTTGGCAAACTTCAAGCAGGTTTAGGTGCTGTGGGGGGAGTCAGAAAATGTGTCAATGTCAATATTTTATCAAGTTAGGGTAGTGCTTGATAAAAACATTGACCAGAATTTGATTGCAAAATAAAAAGGGGTATAAATAATTAGGGTTAATAATGGAATTATTAAACAAGAAAAACTCCTGTTTTTCTCAGTGTGTAAACACTTTTTGAAGAAAGCGAGACATCGAAATAACACTGCAAATTCACACGATCGTTGCAGTTTGTTTTATAAAACACTAGACACTTTTATACAGGAAAATTACTTTCTTGCAGGGAATGGGGAATTCGGGAAACACAATTTCATCACGAGCGAGAAAATTATCTCCACGTTCGACATCAAAACTGACAGATTGTAAACAGAGTGCGGAGTCCATCTTGTTATAGCCCGAGTGGAACCCACGGTAACGTTGACGTTACGTCCGGAGTAGTATAGCTATGGGGCTACGGGCTCACTTACCGACAGTCGGTAATGTAGATTTCTACTTTACCGACCGTGAAAAGTCTGGTTTCTGTGTGGGTTACCATCAGTCGGTAATGCAGATTTTTACCGACCGTGAAAAGTGGTGTTCCTGTGGGGTGTTCTGTTTTACCGACCGAGCAAGTGGGTTCCACCGTCTGCCGCTAGATGGCGCCACTTGTTAATTGAATCTGGAAAAGTTGGTTGCTGTGGGGGATTTTGAATTTTCGCGCCATAGTTCTACGTTACCAACACAGTTCTTGTTGCTGCCAGTAGATGGCGCTTTTCGTTTAGTGAATTTAGTGGACTCGATTTGTCTTTTCCAACCCTGCTAAATTTTTTAAACTTTCCTTTTCTACCATATTGAATTTCCCCCCTACTTTTTACCCCCACTTTCTTAAAAACTGTTGAGGGTGGAGTTTATGAAGTGAGCATGCGTGAAAAATGAAGTGGGGATATTTTAAATGGTGGGAGTATTTTCAATGGTGGGGAATAACCTATAAATTACGGTCTCGGAGCTCAAGCGAGTCATTCTGTTCACAGGTACAACAACAACTATAAATCAACAGTAAAGCTAGGTATATTATTATTTTTCTAATTTTCTATCTAGTTTTTCTGTTTTATTTTTAAAATCTTGAATTTCTGTTCACAGGTATAAAAAAACAATAATGTCATTAGAAAGGATAAATGCTGTTGGACGTTTGGAAAATACTTTACCAACGAAGCCACTCTCAGAATTAATTCCCAAGCTTCGTTATGATGTATCAAAAATGTCCATCATATCAACAAAATATGGAGACAGAGTCGTCGTGGAGCTGAATGGAGACTTTGTAACGTTTCTACCATCACGTTTCATAAAGTTATTCCAGGATGATCCGGAGTATCTAGAGAATATTCAAGGTGCTGTAAAATTAAAGAAACTACAAATGAAGTACCTTGGTGGTAGATTTAACGCTGTTGAGTTTAAATTCAAAGAAATTAAAAGAAGTTGTGAGATTCGGAAGAATACAAATGAAATTGATTTCAATTCATGTAATGCTGTTGATTTTAAACTTAATTGATTTTTCAAAAGTGTACAAAATTGTATTTAAAAAATGTTATTTTGAAAATATATAATGGATATTAATTATAAAAGATGTCTTCTTATTGTCTATTCCCTAACACTGTAAAATTTTAATTTTAATTCTAGAAAATATTAAAATATGAAGAAAAAAGTATTTTAGAAAATATAGAATAATTATAAACTAAAAAATATTAAAATATAAAGTAAAAAGAGTATTTTAGAAAAATGTAGAATAATCATAAACTCAAAATAATAAAATATATAGTAAAAAGAGTATTTTAGAAACTATAGAATAATCATAGACTGAAAATATTAGAATTATTACTATTTGAACTTTCGCGCTAGTCTACGTTAACGAAGAATTGCATAAAGCAAGCAATCCCTGATCTGCTGCGCGCCTACCCAGTTCTGAGTGTATTAACGCATGCGCGACGAGAAGAAGTGGGATCTGTAACTATGAAGCGGAGGGCGGTGACCGAACATTGCGCGCGCAACATCAAGTCATGCGCGCGCGTCAAGAGCAGTGGTGGTGGAGCGTACCGTGGTGGTGGTGGAGCGTACCGTGGTGGGGAGTTGGGTATATCTGTAGGCTCCCGAGTCACAAGAATCATTCCTTTCTGTTCACAGGTGCAGCATACTAGTTCCAGAGATCAGCAATCAAAGAAGACTTCTTTTCTGTTTCAGCTTTCTTTTCTTTTGTTTCAGCTTTTCTTCTATTTCAGCTTTTTTTTTTTTCTGTTTCAGCTTTTTTTTTCAAATTTTCTTTCAGCTCTTTTATATCAGGTTTTTTTTTTTTTAAACTTTTCTTTCAGGTTTTCTCTTTTATTTTCTTTCAGCTTTTTCTGTTTCAGCTTTTCTTCTGTTTCAGCTTTTTTCTATTTCAGCTTTTCTTCTGTTTCAGCTTTTTTTCTATTTCAGCTTTTCTTCTTCTGTTTCAGCTTTTTTTTCTGTTTCAGCTTTTCTTCTGTTTCAGCTTTTCTATTTAGTTTTCGTTTCCAGTGTTTATTTTTTTATTTTTTTTGTGCGTATAGTTAGTATTTACTGTCAAGATGCCCAAGTGTAAAAGTCGAAAGAAGACCAGACAACGCATTGAAATTGACGATTTTAATGAAATTTGCCACGAATCTGATAACTTCCTTAAAATTGCAGAGCGCGAACTTGTTATAACAATGTCATTGTCTGGTCATGATAAAACAATTCACGCATTCGAGTGGCAAAACAAGTGTCAGCGGTGTATCAATGTCATTCGAAATGTCTTTAGAAAGTCGGATTTACTAACATCTCAAAAATCAAGATGTCTAAATTTAATTCAAAAAATTGAATACTTGCGTTGCCACTTTGATATGATACTAAAGCGAGGAGCAGGCTTACATGAGTCTGTTGAAAAAATTAGATGGGTAAATACGGAAGAAGCTTTCGATCGTCGTTTACAGTCGGGAATAATTATTAATTTAATTCACAAGGACATTAACGAGTTCTTAGATGATGCCTTTACTTTGTTTGAAAATCGAATCAAAATTTGCCTTGATAAATATGGTCCATTAAAAGTTTATGCTGTATTAGGTGCTAAATTTAAGAAAATGTTGTCAGACGGTAAAGAAGAATTTGATTTTAAAACTTTTATTGCTACGACTGATGAAATTTTTGCGACTTCCCTATTAGATGAATGGTATAACCAGAATGTTAAACAAATAATTTTGAAAAAGATTGAAGAGTTTCAAGAAAAGGAATCGAGTTGGCAACTGGATTCTATCCATCGATTAGAGATTAATATTAATAAATACAATCCAATACGAGCTAGTTCGTATATTGATCTACCAGCTGAAATTAAGGGAAAGCAAGCCTGTATCAACGTTAAAAACAATGATAATCAATGTTTCAAATGGGCAATACTATCCGCATTATATCCAATTGTAAAGAATACAGAACGAGTTTCGAAATATAAGCAGTATAAAGATGTGCTCGATTTTACTGGAATTGAATTTCCTGTAACGCTTCAGGATGTTAAGAAATTTGAAATTCTCAATAACATCTCAGTCAACGTGTACTGTCTTGTGATGAGAAATAACAAATATACAGTCTCACCTTTACATCTCACGTCAGAAAAGAGATTCAGTCATGTAAATCTTTTACGAGTTGAAGACCATTATGTAGATGAAGCACTTACTGTTGAAGAAGAAGAAGAAGAATCTATATTATCATTCAACTACCACTATGTTTGGATCAAAGATTTATCACGGTTGGTGAGCAAGCAATTATCAAATCATAAAGAGAAATCATACATTTGTGATAGATGTCTCCATTATTTTGTGAATGAACAAAAGCTGAAAGATCATGAAAAAATTTGTAAGAAAATGAATAACACTAGAATTATTTTACCAAAACCTGGTAAAAATATTACTGAGTTTAAAAATTTCAACAACAAGGAGCGAGTACCTTTCATTATTTACGCTGATTGCGAGAGTATTTTGATTCCTGCAGAAATGTCACAAGACCCCAGCAACACTCAGGTTTTCCAAAATCACAAATTGTTGAGCATCGGTTATTATTTAAAGTGCGGGTTTAATGACTCCATGTCTGTATACAAAGCGTCTCCTAAAGACGAACAAGATCCTGCTAAATGGTTTTCAAAAGAATTAAAAAACTTGGTTGAGAAAGTAGAGCCTGTGTTTAAGAATTTTAAACAAATGGAAGCATTGAGTCCAGAACAGTTAGCAAACTTTAGGACTAATGATGTCTGTCACATTTGTCAAAAGAGAATAACACATAATGATATAAAAGTAAGAGACCACTGTCATCTAACAGGGAAGTACCGGGGTGTCGCGCATCAAGACTGCAATATAAATTATCACGAATCACCAATTGTACCTGTAGTTTTTCACAACCTAAGTGGTTATGACGCACACTTTATTATTGAAGCAATTGCAACTGAGTTTGATGGTAGAATTGATCTTCTACCTATAACTAAAGAAAAATATATTAGTTTTACTAAAAACGTTAAAGATAGTTTTATTAAATTTCGGTTTATTGATTCCTTTAGGTTTATGGCATCATCTTTGGACAAATTAGCGTCTAATCTCAGCGAATATAAAATTGTTAATTCAGTTTTTTCAAATCATAGCAATGACAAAATTCAATTGTTAACTCGTAAAGGCGTTCTTCCGTATGAGTATATTGACTCTAGAGAAAAGTTAGATGAAGCTCAATTACCAGCTAAAGAGCGATTTTATAGTACCCTCAATGATTCAAATATTTCCGATGAAGATTATGCTCACGCGCAGCGAGTGTGGACAGAATTTGATTGTCAAAATCTGGGCGATTATATTTATCTTTACATGCAGACTGATATATTGCTTCTTGCTGATATTTTTGAAAATTTTCGAAACCAATGTTTCAATTCATACGGACTAGACCCAGCACATTATTATACTACGCCTGGATTAAGCTGGGATGCTATGTTAAAGTATACTGGTGTTAGGTTGGAACTCCTCACAGATATCGACATGGTTATGTTTATTGAACGCGGCATAAGGGGTGGGGTAAGCCAATGTATGAATCGTTACGCTAAAGCCAACAATCCTTATATGGAGAAATATAATGAAAGTGAGGAGACAGCCTACATCATATACTTGGACGCAAATAATTTATATGGGTGGGCAATGATTCAATCACTTCCTTTTGGTGGTTTTGAGTGGATTGAAGACATCGATGATAATTTTAACTTTAATGTTGCGGATGACGCGCCTTTCGGATACATTTTGGAAGTTGATCTAGATTACCCTGATGAGTTACATAATGCTCATAGTGATTTACCGTTTTGTCCAGACCACTCAAAACCACAAGGATCTAAAGAGGAGAAGCTTCTAACTACCCTCCTACCAAAACGAAAGCACGTTCTCCATTACCGTGCTTTGAAACAAGCTTTAGCTAATGGTCTTGTTCTTGTAAAAATTCATCGCGTACTAAAATTCAAACAATCACCTTGGTTAAAGAACTATATTGATTTCAACACGTTGATGCGATCTAGAGCTACCAATGAGTTTGAGAAAAACTTGTACAAACTTATGAATAACGCGGTTTACGGGAAAACAATGGAGAACGTGCGTAAACATGTTGACGTTAAACTCGTTACAAAGTGGGAGGGTAGGTATGGAGCAGAGGCTTTAATTTCAAAACCTAATTTCCACAGCCGAGCTATCTTTAATGAAAATATGGTAGCTGTGGAACTTAAAAAAATTGAAGTTATGATGAACAAGCCAATCTACATTGGACTTAGCGTCCTAGATATATCAAAAATTTTAATCTACGATTTCCACTACGATTACATGCTCAAGAAATATAATGAAAATTGTAAACTATTGTATACCGACACCGATAGTTTGATTTATAAAGTCAATTGTGCAGATATTTATGCTGATATGAAAACAGACATACATAAGTTTGATACTTCCGACTACCCGGTAAACAACGTTTTCAACATTCCGCAAGCCAACAAAAAAATCTTAGGCCTCATGAAAGATGAGTGCAGCGGAAGGATTGTGACTGAATTTGTTGGCTTGCGGAGCAAAATGTATAGCGTACGCGTTGAAAATCGAGACTTTATAAAAAAAGCTAAAGGCGTTAAGTCGAGTGTAGTTAATAACACAATCAGCTTTGATGATTATATGTACTGTCTACAAAACGTCAAAATTCAATCGCGAACTCAGTATTGTATCAGGTCGAATCTTCACAAAGTTCAGACTTTGAAACAAACAAAAATCGCATTAAGTCCTTACGACGACAAAAGGTTTTTGTTAACTAATAGCACTGACACCCTTGCATGGGGTCATTATAAAATTGCTGAAATCAATAATGACAACGAAACTATGGAATTGTAAATAAAAATGTTTGTAATTTATTTGATAAGAAAGGTTTTCAATAAATAAATAGATTTACACATTAATTTTCATGTTTACTTTATTTAACTTTTTTTACCATTCATTTAACATTAGTTTAACATTAGTTTAACGTTACTTTAACATTAACTTAACGTTACTTTAACGGTACTTTAACTTTATTTAACTTTATTTAACATTGTTTTAACGTTACTTTAACTTTATTTAACTTTGTTTTAACGTTAGCTTAACTATATTACATATCAGATTTTTTTATCCAACTATTATGTGAGTTATCGAATCCAAGCCATTTTACGTAAACTTCATTTCCTCGTGTTTTGAGAACTTTTTCTACAAGATAAACATCAGGAAATTTAACTTTTAAAAGTTCTTCTTCATAGAAACCGCCTTCGATGGGTTGATTTTCATAATCGGTAAGTATGTATGTTACTGGTTTTGTTGCTTTAACTTGATCCACAGTGAATATTTCCGTTGTCCAGTTGGGAGTATATCCTTTTTCAAAGATATTTTTATACTTGCTGACTCGAACTCTATCACCAACTTTGAATTTTGCTCTCTTCATTGGAATTCTTCTCTGTTTGCTGATACGTTTTAGTAGTTTTTTCTCATCATTTGCGGTGACATCTTTGGGTTTCATACCAATAGTACGGTGTTTCTGATTATTATACTTTGATATAAGGGTAGGTAAAAGATTAATCCATTTATAATTACCTTGCAAACTAAATTGAGGCCACATCATATTCTTGAGAGTCCGGTTAAACCTTTCAATAATTGATGCTTTTAAATTACTATATGTTGAATAGAGTTTAATGTTATATGTTTGCATTAAACTTTGAAATTGAGAGTTGTAAAATTCTTTACCTCTATCAGTATGCAAGTTTTTAGGAATACGTCCTTGTATCAGAATAGATTTCATGGCAGCAGAAATATCTTTTCCACTTTTACTTTTCACGGGAACAGCCCATGCATATTTTGAAAAGATATCAATAACAGTAAGCATATATTTGAAACTTTTATTTGATTTAGCGTATGGTATCATTTCAACCAAATCTGCTTGCCATGTTTCATCTATGCCTCGCATTTGAACTTTTCGTCGAGGATAATTTTTTCTAGCTTGCTTATGAAGTTCCGAGACTACTGTCAACTTTTTGTCGTCCATTTTCAAGAAGAGTTAAGCGAGCGTCCAGTTGCTGAATAATTTCTGCGTTTCTTAAAACCAAGTCTTGACTTATTTGACTTTCCAAAATTTTTAATTTTCGATCTATTGAATCCTCAAGGATTTTTAATAGTGTTTTATTGTTATCAACTTCTGATGTTATTGAAGTTGTAACTTGAAAGACTTTTTTTGTCTCGTTTTGAATAATTTGCTGTGCAAGTTTTAAAGTTACAGCGTCATGCGGTTCTTCAGCGTCTTTGACGTTACAAAGTCCTTTGTTATCAAGGTCGTAATGTCCGCCTGATGTAAGTTTAAATCCAATACCAGAGGGTCCACGACTTGCAGCAGCAGATCTTGTCAAGGGATGTCCAAACACGTCAATGCTCATTGTAATACTGATACTTTATACAAATAACCCCTCTTAATATATAATTCGAGCTTCACGTAGTTCTTCAATTATTGACATAATTTCATTGTTATGACTAGGATTTCCAGCTTGCTGTGATGCTATAAGCAGTCGTAAACGGTTAACAAGTTCATTTGGATCATCCCAATAAATATAGTCTGGTTTAAATTGTTTCTTTGCTACCATAAATTTAGGTAATTTTCTCTTTAAAGAACCACCGCCTTTTTTCGGAGTACTCTTGAATAGTTTTGCAATTATACTGATATATTTAGAATTTCTAGAAGTTTGAATGGGTTCATTTGGACTATAATTTTTGCGATGTGCATTTGTAGAAACAAGAATATCTTTATAATTTGCCAAATCATTTGAAGTTATAAAAGATTCATCAGGTTTTTGTTTAAATAAAAGTTCAAGCAATCCAGCCGTTTTTAGATAATTTTTCTTCCCAACAATTTTGATATTTGAACCTTCAAAGACAATAGGAGTATCACCAATTATAAATGTACCATTTGGAAGTTTACGCACTCCATAAATCAGATCTAAGTAAGATTTTCTATTTTTATTTAACAATAAAATGAATTTATTTGTCAATTTTTCATAATTTTCATCTTTTTCAGCAATACTACTTTTATGTGGAGTTGTATCAACTATAGTCGTATTCAGTGAACTTGTGTTAAATAAAGTTGAATCAAATTGCTCATCATCATCAAACGCAGTTGAAAAAGAAAAATCGTTATCCTCCTCCTTCTTTATCTTCTCAAGCTTAATATCTTTTACAGTGACGTCTTTTACATTTACTAATTTTTGAAGTGGTGCAACTATTGGTTCAAAAGTTTCTTTTAACATTGTTTCTGCAGCTTCTTTACCCATTTTAAGTAAGCGATGTTTTCGTCTAATAGCTTCACTTGCTTTTGCTATTTGACGAAGTGTGTCTTGCTCTTTTCGATACATGTTTCTATCTCAACAATATAAACTATACTAATTTAAATTAAATTAAACTCTTGTATTTATAGTGTAACGAAGCAATCAAATCCCCTCCGATATCTTCCCTCATTCAAATTCCTATCCTTATCAATGACAACAAACCCATATTTATCAGATTTCCAGCATTCTGAACATAAGTCACGAAATTTAGGATATGTCATATCTGTATTAACATGATCTTCATAGACATGTTTAAGATTTTTCTCATCTTGTCTAAAAAGTACCAATAAATTGACATTGTCGCGCACCAAATGTTTTGGAATACGAGCATACGTTTGACACAAGTAAAAACTATCAACTTCTACATGTCTACCCATACAAAAGAATGCTCTTACATTGTCTTGTTTCTCACAAGCTATATCATCAAAAATAAATATTGAATTTGGTTTAGCATCTTTAGGTGATACTACTTCCTCATGCTCTCTAAATGGAAAATACTCAACTCCGTCTACTTTATTGAGTACACTTTCCAAGAATTTATATTTAGGTTGTTCTAAGGACTTTGAATATAAATAAATATTTTCAAAACTTAGACCATTTGGATGTATTATTAGAGAAAGGAGGGCGTTTGTTTTACCACAATTGGAAGGACCACAAAAAATAGCTCGAATGCTGTCTGAAAACAAACTACCATGACGTTTAATCTTTTTTTCACTAGTTGCAACGTCGACGCTTGTGATTGGTAGTTTAACAGGTTGTGCTGTGAACAACATTTTGACTGACTGTGTGTATCGTAAACAACATCTTAACATCGACTGACTGGAAAGCTATAAATAGCGCGCTTATATAGCTTTTCAGTCAGTTGCATAAGAACCATCGTGATGTGCGCTTGACATGATTGAGCATAAAAAAAGTCCTTATCGAGGTGAAGGCTTAGTCAACCGTGTTATTAATAATTTACCATTCGAGTTACATTTACCCGGTTATCAGTTCTGTGGACCTGGTACTAAATTAGCAAAGCGATTAGCTCGTGGAGATCAAGGCATTAATCCATTAGACGCTGCATGCAAAGAACACGACATTGCCTATTCGCAAAATCGTGAAAATATAAACGCAAGAAACGCTGCAGATAAAGTACTAGCTGAAAAAGCGTGGCAACGTGTTTTAGCTAAAGATTCCACTATTGGTGAAAGAGCAGCTGCTTTAGCTATATCTGGAACAATGAAGACTAAATCAACATTAGGTATGGGGATACGAAAGAAATTTTCAGTTAAGAAGAAAACCAAATGCAAGAAGAAGAGAATGGCGCTACGAAAAGTTGTTGATGCTGCCAAAAAGAGTATGATACCCAGCAATAATGCTGAAGAATCTATTCGAGCTGCAATGATTGGTGCACGTAAAGCAATTAGAAATGCTGGTGGTAAATCTAAAATTTTATCACCTCGAATTCTTCCAGTACCAACAAAAGTTGGTGGTATTTTACCTCTAATTCCAATCTTTGCTGGACTCAGCGCATTAGGGGCTCTTGCTGGTGGAGCATCTGGTATTGCAAAGGCTGTGAATGATGCTAAAACAGCTAAAGAACAACTTGCAGAAGCTCATCGACATAATAAAACAATGGAAGAAATTTCTCTTGGAAAAGGGTTACATTTAAAACCTTACAGACAAGGACTTGGACTTCATATTAAACCATTCAACCTGGGAAAAGGGTTAAAAAAGAGAAAACGAACGTCAAAGAAGAAACGAACATTAAGAAAGAAGCGGATATCAAGAAAGAAAAAAAACTAGTATTGAAGCTACCTCATCGTGCATTGACTGACTTTGATTTGTTAAAATATGCCAAGACTCTAAAAATACCACATTTTCGAGGAGTCTTTATGCGCAATGAATTACCTGTTAAAGGACCTTTTCAGTATGAGTCAGCAATTATTAATTTGGATGATAAGGAAGGTCCCGGTACACACTGGGTTGCATATAAAAAATTAAAAAACGAAACAATGTACTTTGATAGTTTTGGCAACCTTCCTCCTCCAACTGATCTCACCACATACCTGGGTGATGGTAGCTTCATAAAATATAACCATGAGAGATATCAAAATTTTGATACATTTGTATGTGGACACTTGTGTTTAAAATTTCTATGTAAACAACTTAATGTTAAGAGCAGTTTTAGACTATATAAGAAAATGTAACTTTTTGTAACCTTCAGTGTAAAAAGTGACTGCATCATGAGTGATTCGTTTACTTTAACGTTAACGGGAACGTCTTCAGTTCTTGAAGCTGAATACTTCCCACCAATAGAACTCAATCAAAATAAAAATTATGTACTTGGTCTTGTTGAACTATTGACTTTCAATTCAATTCCCAACATAGATGAAACCAATAACAAATTTCATATTGGTTATACGATAATTACTATACCAACAGGTAGTTATGAAATAAAAGATATTGAAGCGTATATACAAAGTGCCGTACCAGATGATTGTACAATAAATATAAAACCTAATAACAATACATTACGCAGTATGATTTTCTCAAATCATCAAATTAATTTTAAACATCCAAATTCTATAGGTACACTCTTGGGATTCACATCTCGTGAACTGGTGGGTAATGAGACTCATATATCAGATTTACCCGTATCTATTTTAAAAGTTAATGCACTACGTGTTGAGTGCAATATTACAACTGGAGCATATATAAATAATCAAAAAGTGCACACCATCCACGAATTCTTTCCTAGCGTTCCACCAGGATATAAGATTGTGGAAGTACCAGCACATGTCATTTATCTTCCGATAGCTGTCAAGACAATACATAACATTCAGCTCCGCATTGTCGATCAAGACGGTCATTTGATAAATTTTCGAGGAGAAACTATTACGATACGTTTACATATAAAATCAATATAATGGGCATTGTATATAATCAAAAGGTTGGAGGAAATTATAAAAGCTTGTCAACATGCAAGAGACAAGTCAGTCTAAATTTATCTCGCAAGGTGTTAACACCTCAGAATCGGATTTTTCTGAAGCAAATAGGTCTAAAAGTTGTACCTCAAGAAAAACGACAAAACAATTAATCTATATATTTTTTGGGTGTTGTTGCAGCAAAAATGGAAGATCTTCTCAACATTGCAATTCCAGTTAATTTTGACGAGTCCATAGCTCATTATGAGATTCATGCTCATCAACCCTATGCTTCTTCATCCTTTAACAATAGTGATGAAATTCGCATTGCAGTACAAAATCAAGATCTGTGTATTCTACCAAGTAAAAGTTCATTACACATATTCGGAAAGTTGACTAGAAATAATGGAGTTACTCTAACCGAAAATGTACACTTTAGCAACAACGCTATTTGTTTTCTATTTGATGAAATTCGCTATGAATTAAATGGTATTGAAATTGATAGATGCAAATACGTTGGACATACTACAATCATGAAAAATTATGTTTCTTTAAACCCCCCTCAGCTTAACTTTATGGAAAATGTAGGATTTTCAAAAATATCAGATGATTCCAGAATAACTGTAGAAAATGGCTATCTCGATGTAACAATCCCACTTGGCATGATTTTTGGCTTTGCTGAAGATTATAAAAAAATTGTTATAAACGCTAAACATGAACTCATCTTGACAAGATCACGAAATGACTTGAATGCTATAATTCAAACCGGGCAAGCAGAAGCTGATGAAGAATTTAAAATTACAATCATCAAGATTGAATGGATGGTTCCATATATTTTACCAGCAGACAATAATAAAATAAAATTGTTAAAATTTATTGAAAAAGATCCATTAATTTCAATGAGTTTTCGTTCATGGGAAATGTATGAGTATCCTTTAGTTCCTACAAGTTCAAAAGTTATGTGGCAAATTAAAACTTCATCACAATTAGAGAAGCCACGATATGTAATTCTTGGATTTCAAACAGGAAGAAAAGATAAGCGAAAAAAATATGCTTGTCATTTTGATCATTGTAATATTACAAATGTAAAACTCTTTTTGAATTCTCAGTATTATCCTTATGGGAATTTAAATATAAATTTTGAACAAAACCAATATTCTCTACTCTATGAAATGTATGCTAATTTTCAAACTTCTTATTACGGAAAAGAATCTGTGCCTGTCTTAACTAAAAATAATTTTAAAAATTTGGCTCCTCTAGTTGTAATTGATTGTTCTAAACAAAATGAATTTCTCAAACAAGCGTCTGTTGATGTACGTCTAGAATTTGAATCAACCAATAATATGCCTGCTGAAACTACAGCCTATTGTATCATAATCCACGACCGCATTGTACAATATAAGCCAATCAGCGGCGTTGTCAAGAAGTTGCTGTAGAGAGGGTAAAAAAGTGGTGGGGATGAAGACTATAAATTCAGCTGCTCTCGGGCAGAAATTCATTTCTGTTTCAGCATTATTTGTTTCAGGATGGAGTTCATCGTAGACGTTCAGGGCTTCAAAAGGCCTTACAATGAATTTGTCTTCAAGGAATTGGCCATACTTCCTCTTCAAGCAGAAGCTCAACCACTTGTCTTCCTGTTTGAACCACCTTACCTTTGGAGTAGATTACCAGTACGATATAAAAATGAGAATCGTTGGCTTACACGAAATTACCTTGGATTTGAATGGTCTGATGGACAAATACCCTACGATGAACTACAACCTATTTTAAAAGAAAATTTACATACTGCAAAAACAATCTACGTTAAAGGATTAGAGAAGAAGGAGTGGTTACAAAAATATCTCTTAAATGTTGTGGATTTAGAAGATTTTGAATGTCCATCGATTAAAAAGTTGAAATTGGAATCATCGACCGCAGCTTGTACACATCATTCTTTCGAAAACGCAAATTGTGCTGTAAATAATGTTGTAATTCTTCGAGATTGGTTTTTAAAACCTTTAAACCAATTTATAAGTGTAGTTGCTCAAGGAGTTGATGAAGTTGATACTACTTTAAAATCTTTTTATGAAAATTGTGAATCAACTTTGTAAATATTTAAGTTTCAAAATAAAATTTAATAACTTGAATTTAAAATGTTTATTCATTTCCAAAGCCTATCCTTTAAATATTTTTAGATTTATATAATTATTAAAAAAAAAAGATTAATTCTTGGAAAAAAAAAAACTTAAAACTAATTCTGACTAGGTAGGAGAAATTTATTTAAAACCAATTTATAGATAAAATATTTTTGTTTATTTCAAACATTTCATTAAAAATATATACATTTATTATACAATATTTTATTTTAAAGTTTAAATTCAATCCTGTGGTACCTTCCTCCAAGATACTTTAATTGCAGGTTCTTTAATTTTACAGCTTCGTGCATCATTTTCTTTTTTCAGCGTACTTGACTCTTCTTCAAAATAACCAGCAAGATTCTATTGTATTGATTTTCTTTCCCTAGATCCATACTACTCGATTAACTCTTCTTGAAAATGGACGACAAAAAGTTGACAGTAGTCTCGGAACTTCATAAACAAGTAAGAAAAAATTATCCTCGACGAAAAGTTCAAATGCGAGGTATAGATGAAACATGGCAAGCAGATTTGGTTGAAATGATACCATACTCGAAATCTAATAAAAGTTTCAAATATATACTTACTGTTGTTGATATTTTTTCAAAGTATGCATGGGCTGTTCCTGTAAAAAGTAAAAGTGGAAAGGATATTTCTGCAGCCATGAAATCTATTTTAGTACAAGGGCGTATTCCCAAAAACTTGCATACTGATAGAGGCAAAGAATTTTACAACTCTCAATTTGCAAGTTTAATGCAGACATATAAAATTAAACTCTATTCAACTTATAGTAATCTGAAAGCATCAATTATTGAAAGATTTAACCGCACACTAAAGAATATGATGTGGCCTGAATTCAGTTTGCAAGGCAATTATAAATGGATAAACCTTTTACCAAATCTTATGTCAAAGTATAATGATCATAAACATCGTACAATTGGTATGAAACCCAAAGATGTCACCGTAAATGATGAGAATAAACTACTAAAACGTATCAGCAAACAAAGAAGAATTCCAATGAAGAGAGCAAAATTCAAAGTTGGTGATAGAGTTCGAGTCAGCAAGTATAAAAATATCTTTGAAAAAGGATATACTCCCAACTGGTCAACGGAAATATTCACTGTGGATCAAGTTAAAGCAACAAAACCAGTAACATACATACTGACCGATTATCAAAATCAACCCATCGAAGGTGGTTTCTATGAGCAAGAACTTTTAAAAGTTAAATATCCTGATATTTATCTTGTAGAAAAAGTTCTCAAAATACGAGGAAATGAAGTTTACGTAAAATGGCTTGGATTCGATAACTCACATAATAGTTGGATAAAAAAATCTAATATGTAAGACAATTAGGCTAACGTTAACGTCAATCGTTAACTTACACGAAATTACCTTGGAATTGAATGGTTAGCAATCTACGTCAAAGGAAAAAAAGAAACAGTAAATAGTAAATACTTACTAAATGTTGTAGATTTAGAAGATTTTGAATGCACATCGATTGAAAAGTTGAAACTAGAATCACCGACGACCGCTGCTTGTACACATCATTCTTTCGAAAACGTGAATTGTGCTGCAAATAATGTTGTAATTCTTCGAGATTGGTTTCTAAAACCTTCAAACCAATTTAAAAGTGCAGTTGCTCAAGAAACTGATGAAGTTAATACTACTTTAAAATCTTTTTATGGAAATTGTCAATCTTTTTGTAAATATTTAAGAGTTTTGAAAATAAAAAATTTTAAATGTAATTTGAAATGTTTCCTTATTTTAAACCTATCCTTTAAATAATTTTAGATTTATTTTTAAAACAAAGTAAAGATTAATTCCAGAAAAAAAAAGTTAAAACTAAGTCAGACTTTTTCTCATCTCCAGCAGACTTTACAATGCGCACGCAGAAGAATCTCTGACTCTTATACCCCCCACTTTTCTGTCAACGCCTCTA